>OW386287.2:137789183-137844183 GCA_936432065.2 Rutpela maculata | reverse complement strand
AAGTGTGTTTTGCTTTAAAAACTTTAAATTAGCAATAAAGTGTCAAAGATTTGACATTATTAGTTGGTGTAAAGGAAAATGGATTGGTAAATTTGGACCACAGCCATACCCACCAAAAAGTCCTGATTTAACAATTATGGACTTTTACTTTTGGGGAAAACTAAAACAACTTATACCGACAACTTCGACAATGATTTGGATAGATTAAAAAACGACATTACTGATGTGAGCAGAGATATATCTCTTGAAGAAATTAGAAGAAGTTACAAAGAATTTAGAAGAAGGGTGGAATTATGTAGTAATTTAGGTGGGGCACTATTTGAATAGGTTTTTAGTTGAATTGGTTGAAATTGTTAATTGTGTTAAAAAATAGAAAGCTGTTTAATTTGTTTTTTTTTTTCAAATGCAATGAAAGTTGGCATATGCACTTTCAATGCAAAATATTTTATCCAAATTGAATTTTTCCGTAAAATTAACAGAAAGACCAGTTTACTTACAATAATTTATTTTCTCCTTTCGCAAACTGAATCCGGGGACACACTGTATTTAGTGTTAACAGCAAGTTAGAAAATTGTTTGCAATAAATTGTACCGCTTTCAAGAAAATGATTACTAAAACTTATAGAATCAAATTTTACCCAGTCGCCCAGACCCAGTTTTCACACACTTTTAGTAATATTTTTTTAAGCCGGTCCAATTGACGATTTGCACGAAAGAAAGTTTGGTAAAAAGTGTCTAGATTGGTATCACTGTAATTCACTACACATGTTGACCAACTCGTCTAATTTCCAAACTTTGCAACAATAAATTACCTATAATATAATAATCATAACATTGTTTTCATTATCTTTAATGTTAAACCTACTTCCATTGAATATAAATCATCTTTATTAAGTTATTTCGTAGTCTACAATATTTGAGAAATGTCGAATTATGCATTTTGTCAATCCCTGCTGCCAACTCTTCTAAACTGAGAGTTGGAAACAGTGTTTGACAAACCGCTTTCAGTATCTGCCGATTCTTATATATGCATCTGCTAGTTGGAGACGCCAGCACTCGATTTGTAAATATTAATCGATTAGCCGCATTATTAATGCAAAGTAAAGCAGCAGATAATGTGTGGTAGGTTCAAGTAGACATATAAAAAAATTAGATTAATTTTCTATAAAATAACAAGAGGAGAGCACCATGCTATATTCTGCTACAATACTTAAAACATTAAGTTAACTGCACTGCACACCAATAATACAGTTAACCGGGCAGCCTGCTGGGTTGGCGTGATGAAGGTTAAGATCTGCCCTACTGCTCTAATTATTATTTCTGCCAGAGTTGATAGTTTTATTTATTTATTTTTTATTAATAAGCAGTTGTGCACATTGCTGCATGGACTATGTTCTAATGCCATACAAAAATTTAATTAAATAAATAAATATTATACACATAAATGTGTGTACTTAAATTACTAAATATTTTGATTTATTGCTGTATTTTTGAAATTAATAAAAAATAACGCTAAACCAGTTTTGATTTGATTATTTCTAAAGAATTACATTTATTTTAATAATAAATATGGTTACTAGTACAAAAAATAAAATTCATCAAAGCCTGAATTAATTAGATTAGCAAAATTTTCTTGTTTTCAACTAGTTCTTAGAGTACGTAATGAAATTAAAAAAGTTTGTACGGGTAAAGTTCCGGATTCGGCCTGAAAATCATTATAATACTGAGGCAACATGGACCAAACGCCATTTTTCGTAAGTAACTTTTAAAATAATGTATTTCAGGAAAAAATTTTTACCGACATTAAAAGCAATAAAATTAGTAATATTTTAATTTAAGATAATATATGTTTATGCAGAGATATTGTACTTGAATTTGTAAAAATTGACAGTAACTCAAAAACTATGTAATTTCCTTCCTCCGATACGATGAAAAACAACAACTGACGCTTTTTTACATGTACACTAGTAAAATAATAACATGCCCATGAGGTGTGCTGTGTCACAAATTGTGGGATAGGAGCAGGCAAACGAGAACGCTTACCCAACATTTTTGCTCCTATTCAAAACCAGTTTTTTTTTTGTGCCTAAAGAATTAGACCTAAAATGTTTATCTTATACATATACAAGTTTATACATTTATCATCATTTTAATAGAGTTAGAAGATTAAAATATTTGCACGAGAAACATGAACTATACAGGGTGTCTCACCGGGAACTGAATCGATCGATATAGAGAAAAGTACGCATCAGAAATTTTTGAAAGTTTTGGGAGTTACTAAAGTCAGTGTGGCCAATCCAACTAAAATAATTACAAGCAGCTGGCACTTCCGCTTATACTGGAAGTCGGTACCAACTTGCTTATTTGTAGGATACCCTATGCCCAAATCCATCCGTTTCAGAGATATTTGACACTTTATAGAAAATTTGACAGGTGCAACGGTTTGCATAACTTTCTTCGTGTAAAAGATCCTCATTTGCTTCTTGGCACATAAAAAGAACATAAGAAGAACTACGTTCTACAACTGAAATAAATTCAATAATATCATACCAAGTGGTCCGTTTTTCGCGTTACATTTTGTCAACTTCAAACCGCGAAAACTTGTTTAGGTCAAATGGAACACCCTGTATTTTTTTACGTCAAGTTGTGTAAAATTGAATTTCCTTTTTTCTGATATTAGCATTGTGGGGTTAAAGTTTTCAACTTTTTGAAATATTTGCTATTTTATTAGAAATTCATGAATTGTTGTAATCATTTCATCAAAATAGCCATGATTAGAAACAATCAGTCATTATCTTATGTCAAAAAATGCCAGCACGTTTAAATTACACCCACGAAAACTTTTTAAATTTGTTTATTATTTATGGAGAATGTGATAAGGTAATATCAAGAACTTGCAGCACATTTGCTAATCGATATCCAGAAAAACGGAAAATAACACTAACACTGTAACATGCGTATTAATCGAATTGAAGATACAGCATGAACTAAAATAGCAGAGATAAGATCAATTTAAAACATGATTCCATTTTAAGTTAATAATTGCTCAAAATTCCGCCCTCGAACCTCGACACATTTTTCGCACCTTTGGATTAGTTCCTCATGGGTTGCTCTTCTAATTGAATCCTGTGATATGTTTTGAAATGCATTTCTTACTCTCTGCATACAATCTTCAATGGTTGTTAATGAGCTCTCATAAACTTTATTTTTAATAGTTTCCCAAATAAAATAATCCAGAACTGATAACTCGGACGAGCGAGGAGGCCATAAGAAAGGTCCATTATTGGCAATCCATTGATCATAAAAAGTCTTCGTGGGTGTAATTTAAACGTGCTGGCATTTTTTGACATAAGATAATGACTGATTGTTTCTAATCATGGCTATGTTGATGGAATGATTACAACAATTCATGAATTTCTAACAAAATCGCAAATATTTCAAAAAGTTGAAAACTTTAACCCCATAATGCTAATATCAGAAAAAAGGGAATTCAATTTTACACAACTTGACGTAAAAAAATACAGGGTGTTCCATTTGACCTAAACAAGTTTTCGCGGTTTGAAGTTGACAAAATGTAACGCGAAAAACGGAACACTTGGTATGATATTATTGAATTTATTTCAGTTGTAGAACGTAGTTCTCCTTATGTTCTTTTTATGTGCCAAGAAGCAAATGAGGATCCTTTACACGAAGAAAGTTATAACGGTTCTTGGAAACCGTTGCACCTGTCAAATTTTCTATAAAATGTCAAATATCTCTGAAACGGATGGATTTAGGCATAGGGTATTCTACATGTTTTTGACACAGAATTGTACGCTCTTTTCGAAAACCCTGAAATATATAGGGTTTTCTATTTAAAATAAGCCAGTTGGTATCGACTTCCGGTATAGTTTGTCCCATCGGTAATCCAGCGATATAAAAAAGCTCACAAGAAAAGGTAAAGGGTACCGACCGCCTTTGGTTAATGTACCGCCCGCCGGTCCACGTTGTCTATCGCTAGTCCACGTTGACCATACAGTTTATTCCAACCTATCATAATTCCGGTAGAGAAAATTTCAACCAATTATATTCAGTGGGAGGGGCCTACATTTTTGTTCGGAAATATATGATCATTTTTTTGTGAAGATAATAAAGAAGCCGAACACTTTTATGGCCTTTTATGTAAATAGACTGAAATTGATACACTGTCGGCACCTTTTACGTTTTTTTGCGAGCTTTTTTATATCGCTGTATTATCGATGGTACAAACTATATAAGCGGAAGTGCCAGCTGCGTGTAATTATTTTAGTTGGATTGGCCACACTGACTTTAGTAACTCCCAAAATTTTCAAAAATTTCTGATGCGTACTTTTCTCTATATCGATCGATTCAGTTACCGGTGAGACACCCTGTATAAAAAACACCGTTTGCTGAATCATGCGTTTTGAACTATTTTCTAATAAAATATGAAATCTTCAATAAAGTAAAATAATGACATCGAAAAATTCATACTTCAACCTGTAATTTGTATTTTTTTTACGTGAAATTTGATTGATTTATATTTTTTTTATTTTATAATTACTAAAAAAAATTACGAAATTGTGAAACTCAAAAAATTAAGTGCCGTAATATTTTATGCCATCAAATGTAAAAGATGTTTAATTTGTCTCATCTCATAAATAAACATAAAAGCACACCACATTATATTAGACAACTCCCAAATCCACAGTCGAAGGGATGGGTAAATTTAAGAAGTCTATGAATCCAAAATATGTGTTTTACATTATATTTTCAATAATATAAGTGTATAAGTAATAAATAAATTGAAAATTGCTTATCTTTCTCTTTAAAATGCTTTTTATTTTATTCTAACTCAATTATTAAACAAATGATTATATATTGTTTATAATTCATTATTTGTGGCGTGTTCATGATTTTTTATGTTTGTTGGGTATTTTGCCACTGTAAAAATATTTAAAAAAATTATGAAAAATCCTCTGCGCCAAAAGGATCCAGACAGAGGCTTGTTTTTAATACTTCTATTACGAAATATCTCACACCTAAAAATATATAAACTGAAACAAAATGTTAAATGATAATAATAAAAATTAAATCGAAGGCTGCTAACGTTTCGGAAAATATTAATTTTTCCGTTATCAAAACTTTCACTTGAAATCATATCACACATGATAGTTTGTTATTTAAGTATTTCGATAGTCACGTGGGACATTATAGTCTAAGAGCTAGCAACGTTTTTGGCACTTGATTTTAGCAAGGTTCATTCTTTTATATTACCTCCCTTATAATGGTGTAAAAGGCATGAGGGCGGTCTGTCTGGCTGGGTGGAGATGTTGCGTTGACCTGTGAGAGTAGTGACTTTACAGTTGAAAAAATTACAAAATTATACGGCAGTAGTACAACATTTGGTTGTATCATATTTTGTTGTTAACTATTCGTGGGTTCGATCCCTAGTAATGTCCTATTTTTTTTAGTAAATCCTGTGTATTTCATCCATAACTTGAATTTATAATGCATAAATCAAATTATCATATGTTCTTGAATGTTTATTAATAGAATTCCATGGATTTTATTGATTTCAAGAGTGCGAAATTATATGTAGTGGAGTCAAATTAGGATTTTAATGTGAATTATCTGGTCAGGGCAGTTTTTCTCTTTTAACTTGTTCAGGAGGTCATCTTAAGTTCAAAGCTCAGTTTTGCAGTTTCTGCCAGGTCGGCGTATTGTTTATTTACTCAATTTATTTTTTTAGACCTTGTTTTCCATCGGTTTTCTTTGAATATCTCGAAATCTATGTCCTATGGGAAACAATAAAAAGAAGAAAAATGTTCGTTTTGAACTGTAAAATAAAAGTATATAAACTTTAATTCATTCCAATTGTTATTATTATTTAAAAAAAAAACAGTGGCGGCTGGTGAAATTTCAATATTTTTTTTCTCGTCTGTGGCGCATGGGACCCATACGAAATATGGGAAATAACATCTAGAGAAGCACTTCTCTAATGAGCTCTAAAAAATTTTGAAAAAGCAGTTTGCGAAAATTTTTTTTTAAAATTCGGTAACCTCCCCTGGGTCTAGGATCTCCTGTTTATTTTTTTTTTGTCATATGCATTTGACCTTTCATAAAAATACCACAATACGTTTTGGAGTTTATGAAAATATGTTTATTATTAACTGAAATACAACAAAGTGAAATTTTGTAATTTACAATTTAATAAATTATAATATTTAAATTCGTTGTATCTCAGTTAGTAATGAAAATATTTTCATAAACTCCAAAACGTATTGTTATATTTTCATGAAAAGTCAAATGCATATAACAAATCAAATAAACAGTCCCTAGACCCAGGGGAGACTACCGAATTTTAAAAAAAATTTTCGCAAACTGCTTTTTCAAAAATTTTTAGGGGTGATTAGAGAAGTGCTTTTCTAGATGTTATTCCCCATATTTCGCATGGTCCCATGCGCCACAGATGAGAAAAAAATTTTTGAAATTTCACCAGCCGGTCACTGTTCATTCAACTGAATATTTCAAAATTATCCGTTTTTAAACAAATCACTGTTCTTTAAAAAAAATGGAAAATATTCAATGATATTTTGAAGAAATATAGCTCTTATGAAGTACAATCACCACTTAAAATTTTAATTCAAAGAGAACCGATGGAAAACATGGCCTAAAAAAATGAATTCAATACTCCGATCTCGCAGAAACTGCAAAACTGAGCTTTGCACTTAAGATGACCCCCTGAACAGGTTAAAACAGAAAAACTGCCCTGACCAGACAATTCACATTAATATCCTAATTTGACCCCACTAGATATAATTTTGCAATCTTGAAATCAATAATATCCATGGAATTTATATTAAGAAATATTCAAGAACATATGATAATTTGATTTATGCATTATAAATCCAAGTTATGGATGAAATAAACAGGATTTACTAAAAAAAAAATAGGGATTACTAGGAATTGAACCCACGAATAGTTAACAACAAAAAATAATACAATCAAATGTCATGCTACTGTCATATAATTTTGTAATTTTTTTAACTGTATAGTCGCTACTTTCACAAATAAACGCAACGTCTCCAGCCAGCCTGACCGCCCTCATGCCTACTACACCATAAAAAGAGACGTAATATAAAAGAAGGAGCCTTGCTCAGGGCTGGCTCTGGGGGGGGGGGGGGGGCGAAGCGGGCGGCAAATTCTTCAAATCCACAGTTACCAAAAGATATAAAAAAGCTGGGAAACAATAGAGCAATAGTAATGTTAGCTTTATATAAATAATTTGTTATTGTTAGTTCTTTTTGTATATAAAGTAGGTTACATACATACATTCTGTTTCTTGTATGTGATTTTATTTATTATCTAATTTCTAGGGTGTGGTATTTTTTAAGTTTCAATACGGTTAATTTTTTCAATTATTTTATTTTACCCTTTTAAATACAGTAATCATATTGTTGAAAATCCAAAAATTGCTGTAAACCTTATAACTAAAAAAAAAACAAACCATAAAGAATATTCAGTAGGTGACTCTTAAAATGTTATAAAAAATAACGGACTGAAAAGATAAGGTCAGGCGGGGTAAAGAGACAGACAGGTAGCGTGGTAAATAAAAGACAAGGTGATATCCAACCCAGATTGAAGTAAATTAAACTTAATTTTTTATTCAGGTTTGTTTTGTACATTCAGAGCTGTTTTATGTTATCCAATCAGGTCCTATGCCTACTGTTAATGCGGGCAAAAATATTATTCAGTGAACTCTTTAATTCACTTTTAAAAAATTTTTGAACGCACCTTAGTACTTTTTTGGGGAATCTATAGTTTATTTGCATTGTCAGTGTTTGGCAGACGTCAACTAGAAGTGACATATTTCACATTTTGTGATCAAGTTTATTAATCTGCTAGTTTTAAATAATCAAAAACTTTTTACGAAAAAAATGAAAAGCTGGGTAAAAAAGAGACTAAAGAGACCGAATGGGCAGACTGAAGTAGGCACATTTCAGCTTCCTAATTTAGGAGAAGCTAGCCCTTCTGCAAGCCCCTTCTTGTTTAGTAAAAAATCTGAATGAAGAAAAAACCCTCCTCTGTCTTATTTTAGCACTTCCATTTGTAGGACGTCAATAAGAACGGGAATAAATCACGTGTCTTCCATTTGCCTTCCACTGTCTTTTTTTTACCCCACTTGGAGGGTAAAAATGAAACACTGTTTATTTTTGTTTATCAATTAACGGTACTTTTTAGTAAAAAAATACATAGAAATTAGTTTTTTCTATCATTTTTACATATCATACCAATATTTCATTAAATATGACTTGATTCTAAGCAACCTAATAATTGAAAGATGTCATTTTGTCTCATTTTTACCTCGCCTGACCCTAATGTTATTTATATAAAAGAGGGGCGGCAAAATGAAACTGTGCCCGGGGGGGCAAAATACCTGGAGCCAGCCCTGGCCTTGCTAAAAATCAAGTGTTTTCCGACGTTGCTAGCTCTTAGACTATTATATTTATTTTATTTTTGCTTACTTCGTCTCTGAGTTTCTAATTATTCTGTAGATTTGTATACCAGCTGGCTGCCGATCCTCAGAGACGAAAAAAACTTATTGCTTATTTCGGCATCTAGTTTACATATTGCTTATCATTTTGCGGTACATAAAAGCATTCAATAACTTGAAACTTCCTCAAAAAAATATACGGGAGGGCCAGGAGCTCCCACCAAACTGTGAAGAAAAATCTGGGCCCTCTCTTATGGGTTAGGAACGTTTGTCCAGATTTTGATAAACCAAAAATTGGCAAGCCTGATGTACGTAAACCAACAACGGTTGAATATACTGCTCTGCAATGAACTGATAATGCCTTTTAATTATTTACTCAAATCCTCGAAAAGTTTGATAATTTTTTTCGTAAAATTTCGTCATCTTTCATTCTGACTTAAATAAAAAGTTGATATTCTCTACACTTAATGAGTTGCAAATTAGAAGGCGACGCCAGGTATATAAATTACCTCATTATTTAGGTACTGATTTTTAGGAAAAATCCGGATCCCTAACCCTGAAAACTTCTGTTACTCTATTCTTTATATAAAATATTACTTTTGTGCACAAGTTTACCTAGCGAATTATTTGTGGAAAAAGACACATAAAAACAGACTACGCAGCGTGTTGGCTAGGCCACTATTATAAAGCTGGATTTAATGCGAAAAAAAATGGATTCATGCAAATCACTAACGATAAACAAAGACAGCTAGAATTTGTGTTGATGCCAAGGTGCAGATAGTGTTCAGCTGGTTAGGTCTGTATATTGCTTGTAAACAAAATATTTACATTTGGAAATATTTTATAGATAATATAAATTAAAGAATCAATATTTTTTTTGTTACTTTTGCTTGTAATTAATACGTCTTATTAATACTAAATAAATTATCTAAATTTTCCTGTTTTTTCTCTCTGAGATTTTCTGTAATATATGGATTCTCTTCCAAAAATAATGATCAAGAGTATAATATGTGATAGAAAATTCGGACATTAAAAAAAATCTTCTTAGTCAAGTAAACTAAGTAAATAAATTATAAGCCTATTTGTGTCTCTAATAATAATAGTCACAATTTTATAAAGTGATTATTTTTCAGTTGAAGCATTTTGCTAGTTTTCAAGATCCGGATTAAATACATTTTACTCAAAAACTTCAACGACGAATCTATAAGAAATAATAATTATATTACATTGCACACGTTACACTCAATTTTGAGCAAATATGTTTTTCATGAGACACAGGGAAATATATAACATATTCTTTCATCTTCTAGGTAAGAGGAATACAAGTATAAGAATTTCCAATAAAGCACTTACGCGAAATGAAAACGTTCAACTTATAGGTAACCCGAGTATCAAATCAAAATTCCTCCAACTTTTGAAATCATATTAAGGACTTTTTCATTTGCAAAAATACAAAATACCTATTTGGAACACAATAGAGGAAAGTTTAATTACTTTTTTTAAATTAAAAACACAAAGAGACAAAAGCAGCGTACGCGGATTTGCGTGAGCCTTCCGGCAGGGGATCGGCAGACGCGTCGCGTCCTTCGTCCTAGAAGAATTCCCTGCCTGGGTGGGTGTCCTGGCAATCAGAGCAATGGAAGCAGCAGTCTCCGCCCACAATTAAGGCCACGCCCACGCGGGGGTCTGGGCCTCATTGGCTTAACTCCCACTAGTGACTCTTCTCGGCATCAACAACATATTCACAATTCAGTATCAAATCAGTACTCATTAAATAAACAGTGCAGTGCGTCAGATTTGGAGAGCACCGTCTGTAGCTGAAACATGCTGAACAATCTGGGCCCTGTCGGTAAGTTAGTGGGGGCACTAATTGACGTTAAAGTCTTTAGTGATTCAGCGTACTAACGATAGGCTAGTTAAATGGGCTAAATTGAAGCTGCCTCGCCCTCATTAGGCCAATATCGTTGGCCCGCTCCGGTAGGCCATGTAATTAGGATCACGCAGACAACGTTTCATACACTCTTTCACACTTTTAGTCAACAGTCGCGACTCTTACCGGTACTACTTACAATCGAGAACCACCCTTGAGACATCGCGATTAAAATCAGCCACCAGCTGAACAACCTAGAATTTTTTCTAAACAATCAGAATTTATTTTTTTTAATGCTACTACTTCAGCTCTAGCTTTAGAGTTGTGTTTTCAAACCAATGCACCAGTACCAGTGATGTATTTTATTGCTGCTTATATTAACTCCACCAATTATTAAGTGTTTTTATGAATCGTTTATTTCTGTTAATGATTTGTTAGTAGATCATATAGTTGGAAATTATTTTGGTAGTGACTTCAAGGAATAGACAAAATGGAATAAAGTGATAATTGTTGAAAGTGATGAGGACAACTTTTTTAAATGTGGTGTGCTACTGTAAGAGATAGTTATGATGGTTGGTAGGTAGTAACGGAAAACAGGTTCAGCATTACTGTTGTTGGGTCTATTTTCAGTTATAATAGATATAGAAACATAAAAAATTAGGAAATTACTATTTATTGTTTACTAATATCTGCCTTATAATTATAAATCATAATATGAGTTTGAGAGTATTTCGATCTTCCTCTTCACATAATGGCCTTTGCACTACTGTGCATTTAGCTGAGTATTTCGATCCACATTCGCTTAATTTTATGTTAAATATTTACCTAGGTCGTATATTCAGTTACAATGTTTTAGTTAAAACTATTTGCCAGCATATGTTTACTTTTGCCATCTTGAATTAATAATTAGCAAATTGGATTGGTTAAATAATGACTATAACTTGAATGATTAAATATTACTCTCATAGCTTATTTTCATTTTAGGTAATATACGGCAAACGTTTAAACAAACTCGTACTTTAATATGGACTTTGAGTTCAAATATATAGTCAGTTTAATGAATAATAAGAACATTTAATATTATTTGTATCCTATCTGTAGTGCCAGATATTTAAGAAAACTCGGGCAAAAGTCCATTTACACATAGGGGGTTCCGTATATAAATAGTTCAAGAAAAGTTATTTAAAAAATGTAAACACTTTGAGATATCCAAGTCAAATTTAATTGCCATTGATAAGCTCAAAAACTTCTATTATTATAATTTCTTTAAAATTATGGAAAATAATGGAGGAGGGGCAGTTGAATTTCATACATTTTCCTTCGCGAGAGCGTATTTATAATTATATATTAAAAGAAGCGGCTGAAACCTCCCCACCCGGTGGATCTTTAAAGCCAAAAAGAGCACTAAATTGTGTGCCATAACGTCACTAAACGTAATCCGATCTCAACTTGCTTTGTTCTTTAATGTTCTTTTCACGGAAACCAAATCAAAAAGGTGCAAGTGTGATATATCGTAGAAATCGGAATTTTTACTGCTTTTTAATGGTTCGATTACAAATTGCAAGTAATCACAAAATAAACAATTTGTTGTGCCAAAACGGCAATAAAGGTAATCCGATCTCAACCAAAACTTTTTCGGATCTTCTGGAGCACTAGAGAAACCCTCATGCAAATTTTCATCCAAATCCGTTTAGTAGTTCCGCCTCTATCGTGCTAACACACATACACGCATATACACACACACAAACATTTTTCAAAAACCACTTTTTTGGAATTAATTATTTTTTATTTATTTGCTTTTATCATGTTTAGAGAATATTATTTAGGTATTATGCAAATCATATTAGCGTGACCCGATTAAGGTACCAATATACAGAAAGTAAATAATTTCATATTAAATAAAAAAGTATGATGACTAATTGTAAATAAATGATTGAAATATTTTCAATATATTTTTTTCTTTAAAATGCTAAGAATCCTATCATGTAATTCAATACTTCGTCAGTATTAGCTAGAAGAGTAGTTGTTTTGATTGGTTCTCCAATAATGAGTGTTTTAAAGTATTTACCTAACTAGTATATTAGCGTGCCCAGATTAGGGCAACAATATACAGAAAGTAGGTATTTTCATAATAAATAAAAAAGTGTGTAAGTTGTGATTTGCATAATACCTAAATAATATTCTATAAACACTTTTTTGGGTTCCTCAAAACGTAAAGATTTGATGTTATCTTAATTTTCGATTTTGGACCAATTTTAGTAATAACGGGTTTTGTGTCATTATTTTATACAATTGGTCCACGTTTCATGCCTATAGTGTCTATAGTTTAAAAATTAGAAAGAGGTGATCGGCGGACGTAGAGGAGAGCGAAATAGGCTCCAAAGGACCGCTAGGGCTACGTTTATAGTGGAAAGGAGAAAAAACAGTAGAGCAACGAGCAGCGAAGAGCAGAGCATTGATGAAATATGCGAATGCACATAGTGAAAGATGTTAGTAGTGGCTATATCCTTCAATCAATCAATCATTTATTCAAGTAAAAGATTATTACATTAACACGTCAATATATAGATACCATGGTATATAAACAATATACATTGCAGATTATATACATTATATACGCTACTTAAAACTTCCCAGACTTGTAACTTTTTTATTTTTGAAGCGATGCCCAGTTTGGGCACATCAAATTGTAGACATTTTTAAAGCCTTTAAACGTACATACAGAGTGATTTTAAACAAATGTTTTGAAAAAATTGTTAAGAAAGGAAACTTAATTTCTTTGAATATTTTTTGACCTCACCCTGTACATGAACTGTATTAATGTTTTCTTATAAAGGTTTTCATTAGCTACAATTTGTTAATAAAATAAAATTTTTTAAAAAATAAAAATTTTGCAATTTTCTATGTACCTAGTACATTTTAATATAAGCTTGTTTTTAAAAATATTTATTTATTTTGTTTTTTTGTTGCTGTTTTATTACGATGAATATTATTTGTGATATGTTTTTTACAAATGAAGCATAAAATTGTTATTTACATTCTTTTCAAAGTTATTTTAAAAAAATCAGTTTGGAATCGGAATGAGTGTTTTTAATTTCTTTCTCTAAAACCAAAAGAATTTCGAATATGACGTAATAACATAAATTGAAGCTAATTAAAACCTTTATAAGAAAACATTAACGCAGTTCATGTACAGGGTGAGGTAAAAAAATATTCAAGGAAATTAAGTTTTCTTTCTTAACAATTTTCAAAAAAAATTTTTTTAAATCACTCTGTACACATGTTTAAATGCCTCAAAAATATCTACAATTTGATGTACCCAATATGGTCGTCGCTTAAAAAATAAGAAAGTTACAAGCCTGGGGATTTTTAAGTGGCGCACCCTGTATATTAATACAACGTATTATATCAGTTATAGAAATACATAAAATAAATTAAATTAATTAAATTATTTAAACCAAATGATATGTCTCAAAGCAGTTCGCTGAAAACGTGGTACATTATGCAAAATGTTGGATGTTATAGTGTGATCGAAATAAATGAAAAACTAAAAGATCTTATCAAATGTCATTTATATGAGGCCTTGAGACGGCATCCTAAAATAATGCTGCTTGTTTTTTTAATCTCACAAAAGAGGCCACACAAATACTTCATTAATTAATTTTTCAATAATTCTCTTGAATTTAACCCTATTTTTATCTCGAGCAAGGCAGAGAAGTCAAATCCAACTGAATTCGCTGCTTTGCTCGTTCAAGGCAGCGAGCGTGCCATATTTGTCGCCGCTTCACTATGTGTGTCTTCACTTGGCGGAATTAGTTTAATTCCTCAGCTTTGCTCAACTGTTTCACCGTTTGCTCTACTGTTTGCTCTCCTCCCCACTATAAACGTAGCATAAAAATTATACCTATATAATACTCAATATTTCGCTCATCACTGATGGTAGTTCTCCGAGAGGGTATATTTGAAAAAGTTCGAGAAACAAATCCATTTTTCGAAACCGACTGTTTATATATGGGCATATAAACCATTGTTCCAGTGTATTCAAAAGCATTTCATACGTTCATACGTTCACAGATTTTATGAGAAAAATTATTGTATAGGTACCAGTTTTAAATTCTCTACATTAATATAGTTGTAAGGCTATATGATAAAACAACACTATTACTATTTATTTACTATGAAGGGGATTTGATGTTGTCAATCATTTGAGATATTGTGATAAATAACATAGTTTGATAGTGATTTTAAAATTAGTTATCAGTGAGTGACAGTTATTTTCGTGGGATATGCTGACCTGCAAACAGCTTGTATCATATTCCATACAAAGAAAAATACCTTCAAATAATAGAATATTATATAAGTTAATTTCATTTTAAATGAAGAAGACATGAGAAATTTTATAAAAAAACACTATGCCATCTGTATAATATTAAATTGATACTTATTACTTCAAAATAAATTAAAAGGGGCATGTTGATCAACAGTCATTGGAGAATACATTGATATACCTAATATTAGATATGAATAAAAAAGATTTGTGTTTTTAGTATAATATGGTTCAGTCGTAATCAAAATATTTATTTTCGTATTTATTTTATTTAACACTAATGTGCAAAATATGATATAATTTCGGTTCAAAGAAATTGATAAATCCTCCAGATTGATTTTTTGACACTTTGTCTAACTATGATGTAAATTAATAGTCTGTTTCTGAGCAAATACTATGGATCATTTAACATATAATAAGCGTTTGTTTAACATTTCAGAATGATAGTATAACTGATTGGTGGACTATCTTTCGTTTTTCCTATATATTATATTAAACACTGTATTTTCAGTTATGATTGCATTTAATGCACTATCATATAGACTATCCAAAACCACTATTCCATACTGACTTAACCAAGGCTCTGTACATTATTTTCAATACTGATGTACTAACATATTGTATATTTTCTATCTTGGTATTATAGAAGATATACAATTAAAATATAATGATACTGTCATTCTAGATAGAGCTAGGTTATTTTATTGCTTATGAGTTGATCTTTTTTTTTTTCTTTGGCTTATTTATGATAAAAATATTAGCTGAGCCCGTCGAAATTCAACGGAATGGCGGAATGGGGATATAGAAATATATATTCTTCAAATTATTCTTTAGAGACACACCTTTTCGAGAATATTTCAACATTATGAACTCACTTTTCTAGAATAGTTCATAAAAATAAAAAATTTTACTCTATAAATCATCCATCAAATGTTGATTAGTCCAGTTCATTATGTTATTCTTTTAGTGACCACCCGGTATATCTTTTTCAATAAAACTAAAAGAGGTTTCTTCCGTAACAATTGTGTGAACGCCATGTCAAATATTATTGTTTTCCCTAATATTTTTTCTTCATAATTTTTTTTTCAAAATATACCAATTTTTTCCATGGCCCATATTTACCTGCTGAATATTACTTTTCATAATCTAAATCTGAAATCTGAAACTGGAATAGTGATTTTTTCACAATTACAATACTTCTGGTAAGCGAGGAATATAAAGAATTTATAAAATTATTTGGAAAAATTTACCCTCATAGTTGACACCTTCTACTCATTAATTATCTCATTCCTTTCAGTGATAATTTTGTATATATTTTCTACCAAAATTGTATCAGATTTTCATCCTCTTCAACCACATTCCAGATATTTTCATGTCGTTTTATTTTTTTGAAGTATCCAACCTGCATATTTTTCATTAAGAATTGTCAGGTCTCCTTCTTTGTAATAGCGTGAACTACCTGTTAAATATTATTTACCTTCATAACATTAAAAAAAATAAACAAATTAACAAATAAACAATTGCCGTCACCTGAAATGGAAATAACATGTCGTTCCATGACTGACTTACTCGGAATGTTGCCAGCATTGCATTATTTTTCGGGCTAAAACCTAGTATAAATTAGGGCTAGATTGAAGAAAAACGGGCTAAAATTAAAAAATCAAGCATAACTACTAAAACATGCTCCGGGAGGAGGAACCCATTGCGCTGCGACGAATTTTCTTCATGAACGGGAAAAAACTACTGCAAATTTTTTTCTGATGAGCGGGGGGAGACACTGCGGCGATTGCCTAGAGCGGGCTAGGTTTCGCAGCGTGGTGCTAACGTGCTAAAAGTTGCAGAAAGCTCATTACTGACGGTCGTGGGTAATAATTCATTACTCAGTATGCTAGGACCAATCCAATCATTATTCAACAGTTTTTGTGGAGTAATCACAAGAAACGATTTAAAGTTCAAAAACGTCGCGTGTGCCATAACTCAATTTAATCCGTCATAATAAGTAGGTAATCGATTTTGTCGAAAGTCAAAACATGTCACTTTTCTTACGTTCACGATGTGCATCACATGCAATTCTTTCTCTTTCCATAATGACGTAGCATGGCCCTTCAACTCTTACATTAAAAAAGATATGAACGTTTAAAAATTTTGTGTTTCGCCATCTCTGCAGATTGCAAAAACGGGCGCCTCAACACGGTTTGTATCGAATAAATCGAAAAGTATCAAATGTTTTTAAGTCAAAATACTTCTTTAAAGTTATATCACAGAGTACTACCCAGAGACGCCACTCTCGATGCCGCCTTTGATGTTTCTGGGTGACCTCCGCCATCTTGTTGTAGGTTTTTCGTGGCGCCAATTTTAAAACTGTATATTTTTTGAATTTCATGGCAAACTTAAATTCTGCCAACTATGACTTGTAAAAACTATTGTTCCTTGAATGTTGGATTACTTTGTAGCTAAATAATAGCAGAGACTAATTCCACTTGCAAACAACAGTAAATTTCATGTAATGTTCTATGTTCTATGTTCTATAAACGTGTTACAATGAGTAAAAAAGAAAAATGAAATAGGTCAAAGATCTAATCTACTGTATACCAAAAGTTTTGACAAAATAATAAAAAAGATATAAACATTTGAATCATCAAGAATTTTACATGCGTTTAAATGGGAAAACATTATATTGCTTTGAATTATGTTACTTAACAAATTTCTTATAAAATATGAGAAATTGAATCATTTTCATCGTTTTTATATACAAAGAAAAACATTTTTTTTTTAATATATCATTTCTAACTGCTGCATTCATTGTACGATCAACGGTAAAAGAACAATAATTGCATTATGATATTGCTTTTATTGGAACGTAGCCATAATTGCGCTTTAAAATCATAAATTCGGTATTAAGAAAAAAATGAAATTAGTGTGTACACCTACCTCTTTCTGTCTTGAGGAAATCAAAATAAAATAATGTCTTTGTTTGTTGTTCTACTTGAACAACCTCGAACTGCACAAAGAGTTCCAGCTTTTCCACTCATAGTCGGGCAAAGTAACAACACGTAACAAGTATTTATAGTTCAAAACACAAAAACTTACTAGTTTAAGACACGAAAACTCACTTATTAGCAGTTGCTGATAAGTTATAAAGTAACGAGCAGTTATAGCAAACACAAAAACTCACTTACTAGCAGCTGCTGATAGGTTATGTTATTTGTTATGACTTATTACAGGAAAACCTACAAAAGTATGGCGGCTTCGCACATGCGCATCTAAATTTGAATTTGGCGGGAGACCAGAGAAGCGCCTCTGGGTAGTACTCTGTGGTTATATCTCAGAAATTATGGCACTTGCGCCAAAAATTTTAAGAAACCAAATTAAAGATTATCGATTTAGCTATTTTTTTTTGGCCCTCATTAGCTGGTGTAAAGCTCTATAGTGAAATGTATTTTCTACAACCATTCATTAATAGAGAGTTCTTGATTGGCCTCCTCAATATTTCGCTTCCAACCATTTCTATTCTCTGATACACTTTTCCAGTTTGACATTATGAAGTCTCTGGCGTCCATATTTATTCCATCCTCTCATAATCGACTTAAGTTTCCCTTCTGGTATTACCAGGAGCGCTTTCTTTGGTAACCATTCTCCTGTCATTCTTTGGACATGATCTGCCTAATGGAGACCCAAGTCGTATATATTTTGAGCCCATTTTACAGCTGATTTAGTTCTTGATTCTTCAAAATTACCCGTCCTTTATGAGTCCAGAGATTCTCCGCAAGATTTTCTCTTCGAAGCCATTTATCAGTTCTGAGTTTTTAGTTGAGAGAGCCCACGTCTCTGCTTCTTACGGTTGTACGGATCATTGTTTCTTGTGTTTGATTTTCTGTGGACTTCTCCCCATTCTATTATGGCTAGGACTGAATAGAAAATTTTATTAGTTGCGGTAACTAATTTCGACTATTTTATCGAAGTTTTACACCGCTCGGTTTCTCTCTTTTTCTGCTTTGAATCCTTGTAAGCTTATATCCTTGGCGAGTGCTTCTAGACTGTTGAATGGCTCTTTGATGGATAATTATGACTTTCCCAGTATGTCTACATTATCCGTACAACTTACTAATTTGTGCGACCTATGCAATGTTACACTGTGTTTTAACGTAATCTGATGCCAAAGTATTGCTCACTTTTGTTTGAAACTGGTACTCTTTTGAGTAATTGACGTATTTCACGTTATAAGGTTTGGTAAAAAGTGTCATGGGGAAAACTAGAATGGTATCACTAAAAGTCATTGCACATGTTGACCAACTCGTTTAATTCTCAAACTTTGTAAAAATGAAATACCTATGATACAATAATTGTTTTTAGTAAACTCAATGTTAATTTACTTAAGTAAGCTTCACATTAAAGATAATGAAAATAATGAAATGATTATTAATTTCTTTTAACAAAGTTTGGGAATTAGATGAGTTGTTCAACATATGCAGTGACTTTTTACTACTTTCAGTGATACCAATCCAGTTCTCGTCACGACACTTTTTACCAAACTTTCTAACGTGAAATAAGTCAATTGTGCATTAAAGTAAAAGTAGACAAAAATCTGAAATTCTTGGTTCGTGTAATGTTCGGAGGGGGGGGGGGGGGGGGTTGCCATAATCATTAATTATTAAGGTTTTTCACAAAAATATCGTTTCCTCTATTACCGCTATGTTGAAGTAATGACGGCCAAAATAGGTTTTTCCCAATTATCTCCGTTTCTGTTAGTTCGGCCCTAAAACTAGATATTAGGAATATTGTATAAAATGAAAAAACTTTTATTTAAATTATTTTTCTCTATTATTGTTTTACGATTTATAACCGTCAGAATGGTGAAAATTTATACTTCGCTGCAGATTATCTCTGTCCCCGCTGCTCCTATGTAGTAATAAGTTATTATCACTATTGCAGATTATAAAATTTCCCAAAATTTTCATTAAACAATCTTCTTCCACGGTGAACTGTTTCAAAATTACAGCAGCTCAAACTTTAAAAAATAATAAAATATTCATAAGCTAGGCATATTAGGAAAAAAATGGGGGTTCAGAGGAAAGTTTTGCTATAGTTTTGATTCTCTCACGCTCTACGTTTTCTGGGTCACTGAACATGAATTTGAAGTTTGCAGGCAAAAATTTGGCCCGGAACTTTGTTTTTTTTGGCACTCTTTGCCCAAATTTTAGCACCTTCTTCAGTTTTTGGCCTAAATATCAGAAAGGAAGCGTTTTCCCGACAAGCCCATTCTATACAAAATTAAAGTAGACAAAATTTCCTACATTTTTCATATATAACGTTTTTTTTGGAAGACTAACCGTTCCGCCGCTAGAGCGCGCCAAAATAGGGCCATATTCCCATATCTAGTGAAATTCACCGTTTTCGCGGAAATAGCCCTTTCTATGATACTTAACTGTTGATCGTAAATGATTATTACAATGAACTCGTGTTTTGTATGGGTTGTCATGATTGCTGAATATAAAGTTCTAAATTTTCAAAATTTGCGTGAGACTCTTGGTCAGCGGATCAAGTCGTAAAAATGTTGGAAGGAACATTCGAATGGTTTTTTACAAGCTTTTATTTAACTTGCTATGTATGTATGTATGATAGTTTGTTTTGGGTAAATCTTGCAACTGAATTTTAAAACAGTTATCCTTAACCGATTAAGCTGGAATTTTGCATACACGTTTAGTTTGGATGACAAAGCATGGTTAGCTAAGTGACGTCATTCTAAATCCGATATGGCGGACTCCCAAAGATGGCGGATTAGTTATTTCTTTTATGCACCCCCATGACATGGCTATGAATTAAAAGGGTTTGCTGAGAAGAATATGAAAAATAAAATGACGTCACACTAAATTCAATATGGACTTCAGCACCTTACAACCAAGGGAAATTGAAGTTGTTCAAAAACCCTGAAGCAACTCCAGAAAGCATGGCAGCAGCAGTGGAGAGATTCCTGGTCAACGTGTACGGCTACACAGGAAGGACTGAACCGTTGATAAACTGTCAGAGGTACATTAATTATAAGAAGGAAGCTTTTAAGACCTCATCAAAAATAGCTGCACTACCACCATCAGCTGCTGCAGTATATCCGTTCGTATTTCACATGTTCCACGCATATTTCGTTCATAATTTGCAACTGGTCTCATCAGCGCAGCCAGGACAGTTCCACCGGGCACATGACGAGCGCGGCCGCCGCGCGCTGACTCTCAAAGTTGCGTAGCTCCGTAACGGGTGACGCTACAGAGAAGGTAGACATACCAATGGAAAACCCAAAGTATGAAGAGAAATGTTTACTGAGGTACGTTATCCCCTCCGTGTCTTGATTTATTCGCAATGGCGCCATCTCGGAATTTTTCTAATTTTTTTAAAAAATGTTGAATTTTTTGAAATGTTTACAGAACTAGAACGGAAAATTATGAACAAAAATATGCATGAAACATCTAAAATATGAACGGATATGCTTCTCCTAATTTTTTATGATCATTTCGACCCAAATCGGACCAGTAACAACCTTCCTGTTGCACTTTATAGCCAGCTCTGCAATTTTTGCGACTTAGGCCCTTGTTGCTCTGAAAAAACAGGGAAGCCGATGGGGGAGAGTAGGGAACTTTTTGGTACGTATTGTCCTGGACCAAAACTACAATCCTGGAAATTTTCAGCTTTACAATAATCAATTCCGGGTAGAAGCGATATATTGACTAAAACTCCTACGCTAATTCATCATTCGCAACATTTATCATTATAATGATATGAGTATATATTATACTACTGACTATAACACACTGTACATAACTACTTTAGTAATAACTGCATTTCATTCATTTGTCTTCATTTTTTCAATTACTTTCCCTATATTCGTTATTCATGTAAGGTATACTGGGTCCGGAAATATGTGTTTTTTGCGCACTCTAGCGGTGGAATGGTTAGTCTTCAAAAAAAGTGATATATGAAAAATGCAGTAAATTTTGCCTACTTTAATTTTGTATGGAATGGGCTTGTCGAAAAAACGCGTCCTTTCTGAGATATAGGCCAAAAACTGAGAAAAGGGCCAACATTTGGGCAAAAAGTACCAAAAAAACGAAGTTCCGGGCCAAATTTTTGCCTGCAAACTTCAAATTCGTGTTCAGCGACACAAAAAATATAGAGGGTGAGAAAATAAAAACTATAGCAAAACTTTCCTCTGAGAATTCTAATATGCCTAGTCTATCAAGCTGCTGCAATTTATAAACAATTGACGATTTGCACGAAAGAAAGTTTGGTAAAAAGTGTCTAGATTGGTATCACTGTAATTCACTGCACATGTTGACCAACTCGTCTAATTTCCAAACTTTGCAACAATTAAATACCTATAATATAATAATCATAACATTGTTTTCATTATATTTAATGTTAAACCCACTTCCATTGAATATAAATCATCTTTATTAGGTTGTTTCGTAGTCTACAATATTTAAAAAATGTCGAATCATGCATTTTGACAATCACTGCTGCCAACTCTTCTAAACTGAGAGTTGGAAACAGTGTTTGATAAATTGCATAATTCGACATCTTTTAAATATTGTAGACTATAATAAATATGATTTATATTCAATGAAAGTAGGTTTAACATTAAATATAATGAAAACAATGTTATGATTATTATATTATAGGTATTTAATTGTTGCAAAGTTTGGAAATTAGACGGATTGATCAACATGTGCAGTGAATTACAGTGATACCAATCTAGACACTTTTTACCAAACTTTCTTTCGTGCAAATCGTCAATTGATAGTGGAAGAAAATTCTTCAAAACGTTTAGGAACTTTTATAATCTGGGGACAGAGAAAATTGAAAAAATCTGCAGTGAAGCATAAATTTTCCCCTTTTTGGGGCGAGTGCAAATTAGCAATAAAGAAGACAGGCATTTCGCCGAAATTCAAGAAACTTTTTTAAACTTGAAGTGACAGTGAAGCACAAATTTTCATTATTCTGACGTCTGTAAATCATAAAATGTTAACAACAGAGAAAAATAGTTTAAACAAAAGGTGTACATGTTTGTAGTTTTTTTACAATATTGGTAATATTTACGTTTAAAATTATTGCAAAAATCTGTAATGAAGCAGAAATTTCCAATATTCTGACGTCTGTAAATCATAAAATGTTAACAATAGAGAAAAATAGTTTAAACAAAAGTTGTAGATTTTTGTAGTTTTCTACAATATTGGTAATATTTACGTTTAAAATTATTATATTCCAATAAGTATGTTTTAAATTATAATATTAAGAAAAATCTTTGTGAAACAATTGTTTTGCCTATTTTTTACTTTTGTCTTATCCTTTCCTAAATACTTTTAACAAAAATGGGTTACAAAAGGTTCAAAATACTTGTAGTTATATTTTCAATTTGCGTAAATATGATCATAAGTTCAAAAATTAAAAACTTGAAATGGTTAAAAATAGATGATACTTGGAAATTCAACCTGTTAATGCTTGTACATACATCGCTTAGCACTTACTTCCGAACCTGAGTACCTTAAGAATAAACTTATACCACAAAATCAAGTTTATGCTGTCAATATAAGAAATATGGAATATTATAAAATGCCTTTGCACACATCTGCTCCTTTCCAAAAATCTTTCACATACAATGCTGTAAAATACTATAATAGTGTTGATAAATCCGCAAACACGTTTACCATTGTCAAATTCCGTAAATGTATAGAAAAAAAAAAATACTGAATTCATAAGTGGCTTTTAATAAATATCGCTAGATGATTTTCAATGGGTGTAGTGTTCTATATTTCAATTTCTGTCATATTATAGATTATGGTTTTCCTGAAAATTGTTCATTTCTTCATTAAGCTTTGATTTATATAAGTACCTACATATACATACGTACCGTGCGTGTAATTTCCCATTAGGCATGTACATTCACGTAGCGCGAGAGATCTGACAACACAGCTGCCGTAAATTCCTCCGTCGGGCGGAGCATCCCAGCTCTGTTATTTCATTTCAGCCAGCTGGCACGCGCGATGCTGTAATTTTACTCCCTATGCCTAGCGCCTCCGCTACACGCACGGTATATCTTTTTTTTATCTTTATAATGGTAAATATTTATTTACTATTTTATTTTAATATTTTATAATATGTAGATAAGGTTAAGTGTAAGAGTAGCTGATGGCTAAACTTCGCCTTAATAAAGACGTTTTATTATTATTATTATTAATATTATTAATATTATTAATATTATTAATATTATTAATATTATTAATATTATTAATATTATTAATATTATTAATATTATTAATATTATTAATATTATTAATATTATTAATATTATTAATATTATTAATATTATTAATATTATTAATATTATTAATATCTAAATTTAGGGTAGATCTGACAGGAAATGATATAATTGAGAAAAACTTGTTTTGATTGTAATTTTTTCAACATGGTGGCTGTATAAACGATTTTTTTTGTGGAAAACGTTAATTAAATATTGTGACAATCCCCTCTACATTATACAAATAAAAATTCCTTGTAGGAATTATTCACATCTCAAATGACAGACTGAGTGTCCTATAAGGTGATTATCAGTTTTAAAATGATTGCAGAAAAAGTCTTGTATGGAATAAGTTGTGGAAACCGTGTTTTAGACACTTAATATGTTGTCCACCTCAAAACCTCGCGTACCTACATTTGAGTTCTCATGGGTCCAAGATCCGATGATACAATAATCCGAATGTTTTCCCACCGTTTGGCG
Organism: Rutpela maculata; assembly: GCA_936432065.2. Lineage (NCBI taxonomy): Eukaryota > Metazoa > Arthropoda > Insecta > Coleoptera > Cerambycidae > Rutpela > Rutpela maculata. Next base: position 137,819,730 of record OW386287.2, on the reverse strand, counting down.
GGCTGTCGTCCGAAAATTTCAACATTTATCCGACATCGAATAAATTTGAATATTTTTTAGCTTTTTCCAAAATGGTCAATTAGTCCATTGAAATTAGATCTAAAATCGGCGAATAAGAGAAATAAATTATAGTTTTGCCATTTGGGGATTATACGCATTTTTAAAAAGCAAAAGAGTTCCCAATGTGTAAGTGGTAGCTTCACCTCCAAAAAACCACACCTAACATGCCGTGTCGCGGTTTTTCAAATTATTCCTGGAAATAGTTTGTCTCCCAGAAAATTTTATGCTAATTGATTATATTAAGTTTACTACAAATAAGATCCTATGTATATTTCGGATAGGCGCAATGGTTTTTAAGTAATGAGCGAGCAAACTTATGGTTGGATCCCGATCGACGAGCTTAGCATATTTTAGTTCCACATCTAGTAGAAATATAGTAAAGCAAAAAAAAAATTTTTGAAAACTTTTATTGTTCAAATAGACGTAAAATGTCATGAAACGTCTAGATTTTAAGTTTGAGCAATGAATGTTTCTGTCTGTCCTTCTGTCTGTCGGTTTGTTGGTCTGTAACTTTTTCGTGCATACGATTACTCTGGAACCGTTTAAGCTATTGACAGCTCGAGGTCTACCTTCCGAAGTACCTTTTTTGAAACTACCAGTTTTACAAAGACGGCGATGAATAGTCGAAAAGAATCGGCTATCTGGCAAGGTACGATTAGGATATCTTTCCTGATACATACTTCTGGCTTTTGTTGCATTACCATCTGCGAGACAATATACGTAATGCGTTGTTGCTATTTCCGCATTCGTATAATTCACCATATTTACTGAGATATTTGAACATCAACAACTTACTTTATGTCAACAGATATTGTTTTGAAAATTATGTTTATTTCATACTGTCCGGTAAATGACTATCTCCCGGACTCATTTGCGGCCGGTAAATCGAACATTACAGTATTTGATACCGTAATGTATTACCTGCGTACATGACAGTATCTGATACTGTAATGTGTTACCTAGCAACGCTATCACATTATTGGTTTCCATTGATAATCCATATTATTTTTGATATCTATTTATATTTTGATATATTTTTTCGGGATAAATTTCCCCGTTGCTTCCACATCAGATTTATTTAAAATCTCCTCCGAAATCTCCATAATACAAAACAATGCAAAAATTATGATTTTATTTATTTGACAATGACAAGCTAAAGTCAATCACAATTTGCTATGGAAAACAATGGCTATAACTTCGTTAAGATGATGCGATTGTTAGATTACGAACTAATATTAAGAAATCACTACTTCCACATCCAGATTTTCTCTCCAAGTCTCTCATAACGAAAAAAATTTGTATATGGAAATAACTGTTTATAGAACTTTAATAATATAATATTTGAAATCGTGTACCCCAAAAACCCATAAAACGATATCCCACATCGGTAGTGGGGTGGGGGTGGTGATAAGGGTGGTAGTAGAGGTGGATGAAGTAAAAAAATATTTTGAGGCTTTTAGTTTAGTTCATTTACCCCATTTTACCCCCCAACGACGGAAAAAAATGAAAATATAATCTAGTTTCAGATCCCGTTCCAGTACATACGTGTACCAAATTTCAAGTCAATATCTTAAACGGTTCCAGAGTAATCGTGCGCACAAAAAAGTTACAGACCGACAGTCAGACAGAAATTTTTTTTCGCTCAAACTTAAAATCTCGACGTTTTATGGCATTCTAAGCCTATTTGAAAAATAAAAATTCTCAAAAATTTGTTTGTCGTTACTTTACTTCCACTGGATGTGAAAGTAAAATAGTATAGTGCGTTTTCAGCCTTTATGTGATTAATTTCACACTGGGGTCGAAACTTTACATTCTAATCCATAAATAACTACATATACAGTAATATACACGCCTACTAGAAATTTGCAATAATATTTCAAAATATTGAATATTGTATTCTTAGATCAGGGATTCCCAACAGGTGGTCCGCGAAATGTCACTGAGATATTCAATTGTTTTGTATTTTACTTGACTTGCAGTGGTAGATTCTACATAATCTTGAATTTAAGCTTTTAAGGGATCCTTGTCAGTATAGCGACCGATGAGGGGGTCCTTGAAAAAATCTTGTTGGGAACCACTTTCTTAGATGAAGCATATTATGTTGTGAGTAGATAAAAACGTACATATACGTATCCTTTGAGATTTACTTAGATATGCATTCATCTAGCTAGAAGAGAATAAGACACCTAAATTAAATGTCACAAAAAATCTTTACAACTTTGATTTTCTATTTTCAGGAATTAAAGAAATGTGTGGGGAAGATTTAAAAAGACACCAAGGTGATCTCAAAGTCTTGGAACAGCCACGGCTAAGTGCGTTGTGCGAAGGTGGTCTGTCTGGTTTGGGTGGATCTCTGAGCAGTAGTTCAAATGACGGAGATAAACCATCCAAACAGAAAAGACACAGAACAAGGTTTACACCTGCACAACTAAATGAATTGGAGAGATGCTTTTCCAAGACGCATTATCCAGATATCTTCATGAGAGAAGAGATTGCAATGAGAATTGGGCTTACTGAATCCAGAGTACAGGTAAGTTCAACCTATTTTATAAAACACTTCCTTTTATGATACCCTATTTTTCGGATTTGCCTGGAACAATGTTCTATGCGCAAAGTTAATAATACACTTTAGTAAAACTAATGAAACTTTTGCGGCCAGGAGTTAAATTAATTTATAAATAATTATTTTGTTTTTAATATCACGCAATTTAAAACCCTTTATAGGGCAGATTATGATTAATGAAAATGTCCGTGTTTTTACACAGAAATGTATTTATTTATGTCTTATGATAGTAGAACTGGAAACGTAATGTAGAAATAGTCTATGCAGTATTTTTTTTTGAGCAGGTCTTTATATCAATCAGTATCTCACTAGGCAGTTACATTTTAAAAATATTGTTTGAAATACATTTCAATTTATTTCTTTTATTATTGTTTTTTTTTTTGTAAAAACAAATTAACATAAGGAAAAATCTATAATAATTATCAGAAGTGACTTTTCTTTTGCGAATAACTGATAGATAAACATATTATTATAAAAGTGTTCATACTTAGAGGTTATGTCAAGTTAGATACTAAATATTATCCTAGCGCAAATGTGCAGACAATTTTAATTATCACAACCCATTCTACATATATTATTGTAGTTATCCACTAATTTTTGTTAAATTATTCTTAATATATAAGCTTAAAACGACACGCAAACGGACGATACGCATTAAAGGTGAATGAGCATTACTTGTACCTAAACGAACACTGGTTGAATATTCAACCTCTTTCTCCATAACTCTAACGCATGATACCAGCGGTTGCATCTCCGACCGTTGTCCGCCTGTACAATACTTCGTAGTGTGTGCATTTGCATGTGACTTTCCGCCTCTTTGGCGCTTATCCTGTACAATACTATAAGAGTCATCTGGTTAAATATGCCATCGGTATCAGTTTGATACTAATGTTTTTTCGGCTTGGTTGAAATAGCGACCAGTACCCTATACTATAGGATTAAAATATACAAACTCAGTTACCAACATGAGGTTACGAATTTAAGAATGACAGCAAGTATCAAGTTAATATTTTGTTTAACTAACCAGACTCTAGAGTGACGGGTAAACTATACTAAGTAAGAACCATAATTTTAAAAATTTTATACAATTGAAAATGTGTATAAAATTTTGCGGGAATACATACGATCAAAACTTACTAGTGCGCGATATAAAAATGGATCTCAGTATATATTTTAATATATTTTACGCTAAGGATCTTTGTGCGCCCAACGATCCAACGAAAATAAGATAACACAGTCACTTCATCTATGTTGACAATTTTACATTCAGAGGTGTATATACGAAGTTCGTCACTGACACAATATTTATTGTTACTAAAACACTAAAACAAAGACAGGATTCAATGAGACTCGATTATGGGATTTTCAAGAAATCCCCATAAGAACATAGGAGCAATATAGTCGGCGTGAATTTCTGGCAAAACAATGAAGTTTTCCCTTCCTTTTGTATTTCATTTTTTTTATTTATATATTGTCTATAATTTTTTTAACTTCATTATGATCCGCTGCTAGGAGTGTTGAGCACTTTTAACGGTTGGTTTGAAAGTGTTAGCGATATTATTGAAAAATGAAAATCAACATTAAAAAACATTTTACAAGATGGGAAAAATTTTACACGAGAAAGAATATATCTATCTCGAGAGAAAATTCCATTTTAAAATATGTTACATATTATGGATATAGGTAGTGATATACAAGAGAAAAAAACATAAAATATAAAACTAAATTCAGTTGTTAAGTCGTTTTTAATAAACAAATTGGAAATACTTCCATACATTCAAAAGTAATATTTAGGATATATTTATTAGATAATTAAAGCTTGTTCCATTTAAAAGGTGTTTGCACATCCTTTCTTTTCCTGAGTAGCAGTCATTTTGCTTGGATATTTTGAACATTTTCAGTTGAATTTCATTCCATAAACATGTTTAAAACTGAAATATTTTAAAAATAAGGACATATATAGAACACGTCACTAAAAACTCATGAGGCTGATATTTCTTTTGTTTTTTAAGCAACGACCACATCCGGCACATCATTTTGTAAGTAGTTCTTTAAATATACATAAAGAACGATTCAAAAAAATGGTTTGAATGAATTGTTACGATAATAAACTTAACTTTCTTGAATTATTTTTTTTATGGTCTATCCATTAATTTACAAAGACCGTGTTCAAATAATTCGAAACAATACGAACGTTATGTGGATGAGCGCCATTTTGTTTGAACCCGATATTTCTTCTTTTCTGCAGGGGAACGTCTTCTAGATAGGGTAGGCAACTTATTTTGTAAAAACTGTAGGTAAATTTCACTGTTTAAGTTATTTTTCAAAAAAATGAGGCCTTATTAGCCTGCCTCCAAACAAACCTATTCATAGGCTATCTTGAAATTTTATATGAAAATTGCTTTTCGCTTCCCATGAAGATTCCTGTCACCTCAGTAGTGTCTACTTATACTACTTATACTATCTCTTTCATTGAAAGTTAACTAGTCCCTCAAAGATTTTCTTTGAAAAATTTTCTGTTCTAAGGCAAAAGTTATATTTTGGTTTCCACAATGCTTTAGGATTGTTCTCTTTATGTGCAAATTAGTTCTTGACATGAGAAAATTAGTAGGTCACGAATTTTTGAGAAGTGCAATAAGGTATATTTACAGAAAATTTTTGTTTACAACTAAATTTCTTCTTTGCATAAGAGAATGACACACCAAAATCATTTTATTTAGGTATTCCTATTACTAACTGTAATAGTAATTATGGCTGTAGTCATCATGTGTTCAAAGCTGTCATCTAATGTATGTTTCATCTCGATAATTGGTCATGGTCATTTTCCGCCACTTTGATGGCAAATTGCTCAAAAACCGACCGATAGAAATGCTTGACACTGTAATGCAGTACTGTACACGCCAAGACAAACATTTTGCGCCAAATTTGGTCCGGTAAATAAACATTTTTTTTTCAATTTCCGGTCACCGCGCGCGGTTAAATTTTTCCGAAATACGTGCATTTCCCATTGTGTAAAAAATGTATAGATACTGTACTTTTACAAAACGTAGTCCCAAAACTTGATGAAACGCGTGAGAAAAAAATTGTTCGATACAAATTTTGGAACGTTAAGAGTGTCTACCACCCTAAACATGCCAAAATAATGACTTTTAAAAATTTATTGATAACCATAAAATATGTAGAATCCAATTTTCGAATTGTCCGACAAAATATATTTTCCTATTGTCCAGTCCGACGCGTGGAAATCGTCGGTTTCATGACGAAGAAAAATTTGTTAATAACATTTTCTTTTTCTAATTTTACTTCCACATCCAGTGGAAGTATAGTAACGACAAAAAAATTTTTAAAAATTTTTATTGTTCAAATAGGCTTAGAATGTCATGAAACGTCGAGATTTTAATTTTGAGAGAGAAAAAAATTTCTGTCTGTCGGTCTGTCGGTCTGTAACTTTTTTTTGTGCGCACGTTTACTCTGAAACCGTTTAAGATATTGACTTGAAATTTGATACACGTATGTATTTTAACGTGATCTGGAACTAGATTATATTTTCATCTTGTTCCATCGAAGGGTTGGGGGTAAATTGGGGTAAATTTGGGGTAAATAGGTAAATTAAGCAGGTAAGAGTCCAGAAAATTGGTATTTAGTATATTAAAGAGAAGCTAAGGTCTCAAAACAATTTTTGGCATTAGCCACCCCCATTACCACCCCCACCCCATTATTAAAGGGGATGAAAAAAAATTGTGATTTAGTGTGTGTACAAGAACCAGAAACCTCAAAATATTTTTTCAGTTCATCCACCCCCACTACTACCTCCTATCACCACCCCCACCCCACTACCGATGTGGGGTATCGTTTTATAGGTTTTTGAGGTAGAGCATTTCAAATATTATATTATTAATGTTCCATGAGCAATTATTTCCACATACAAATTTTTTTCGTTGTGAGTGACTTGGATAGAAAATTTGGATGTGGAAGTAGTGATTCCTTGGGCAGCGGTTTTTGTTTTGAATGAAGTATAGAATATAATAAATAAGTTGACTGACAGTAAAATATTGGGCTTTTACATGAAAAATAAAAAAAACAGTTTTTTTTATTTAGTTATCTAGGAATGCTTGGTGTGTGCGTTTGTAAATGTATGTACTATCCCACTTTTAAATAAGTAGCTGATTTTTTCAAGATTGCTGAATAAATATGTAGAATCCAATTTTTGAATTGTCCGACAAAATATATTTTCCGATTTTCCAGTCCGACGCGTGAAAATCATCGGTTTCATGAAGACTCAATATTTGTTGATAAGTACATTTTTTAATTGTTTGTTTTCAAAATGAGTCTACAACACATCTGATGAATAAGTTGGCCATGAGTAAAATTTTTTCTTATTCGGTGAAAAATAAAAAAAATATATTCATATCATATGATGCATTCAAAGTGAGCAAGAATTACCGGTCTTGTCTTACACATTTTAGATACCAAATATTAAACTTTTAAGACAGCATATAATGTAAGTATTAATCAGCGTGGCCAAAATTCGCAAAATTTTAAAACATGAAATTCTAAATATTACTTTGTTTATTAATTAATTAATATTCTTACAGTAATACAGTTTCTAAAAGCTAATACCAGCAGCTTGTTCTTTTATGCCACCGCCTTAGGCCCTAAATATTCTGCGCACCTGCAATTATTTTTAAAAAATTTTAACCAAAATTTTGTAACTTTTTTAATTAAAATTAATTAATACTATTTAGCCTTTTTGTTTGAAATGGTCCAAAAACCTAAAAAAAAAAAATTTTGGAATTTGTTTGAACAATTTATGACCATGAATGGCAACATGTAGATTTTTTATAAGGGGACTATTTGAAATAAGATTATGCAAAAAGACGGAACCAGAATATTTTTCCTAGCGGGGGCGCAGAAACTACCCGGGCTATATATAAACGTTGTGAAAAATTGCTGTTATTTTGTCCGACTCTAGACTCGCCGCGATATATTTGTCCGCCATTTCTGCCACACATTAGGTACTTAGACACATATATATTTTTTTGACAGTTATTAATAAATTCTTGGCCGTCATGAAACCGACGATTTCCACGCGTCGGACTGGACAATCGGAAAATATATTTTGTCGGACAATTGGAAAATTACATATTTTTATTAAGCGATCTTGAAAAAATTAGCTGATTACACACACACAGCCCCACAAAAAAAAGAAAGTTTTTGATCTGGATGACTGGCCATAGTATTCCTATGTGTTTTTCGACGCTGAATGCGAATCCGAGGTAAAAAAATTCGTATACCCCAAACTTTTGCGCTACAGCTAAAAACAACCCCGAAAATAGGGTAAAACCAGGATTCAATGAATGGATGTAAATTAATGGTGAAAAACATGGGAAGGGAAAATGTTTTATATTCAGCAGTCACTTACTTGAATATTGACTGAAAGACTACCCTTATAATATGCTGAAAACTCCCCCCTGTACAAGCATAGAGTACATAAATGCTAATAAATCGCGAGAAATGAAAAGTTTTTATAGTTTGGAATACAGTACATGAATCTTACGCGTGTTTCAAAACCACCCATATAACAGGGTGGAAACTACCCTTATATAAAAATAGACTGCGTGAATACCAATAGATTGTGGGAAATAGAGGAGTTTTCGATGTTTTAATTCCAGAATAGAATCTTGGGTGACCCTGTTCTACCTTATTCTTAGTCGGTACAAAAACTACCCCTATAAGAGGGTGGAAACCATCCTTATTACAGAATAAAGCACAAATGCCAATAAATCACGGGAAATAACTTTTTTATAGTTTAAGTACAGAACATAAATCTGGAGTGACTCCCAGGGCACCTCGCTTACTCGTGACCCAAAATCTCTTCTATAAAGGGTGGTAGCCACCCTTATATAAGAATAAATTGCATTAATACCAGTAAATCGTGGGAAATGTTGGAGTTTTCATTGTTTCAGTTCCAGAATAGATTCTTGAGTGACGTTGATCTACCGTATTTTCACTTGGTACCCAAAATCATCCCTAAGAAACCACCCCTACATAATAAAATGTACATATGCCAGTTTTTCAATTATTCTTCTCAGAATACCTTTTCTTCTCATTTTCAAATGATCTCCTCAGTGGCTCTCTTTTATGTTCTTCGTGCGTGTCTCTTTTCATAGACCAACAGTAGTCGGCCATCGTGTGGACATCCCACCTTCCTTGATACCGCTTCTCCATCTGCGAAATATCCTGGTGAAAGCGTTCCGGATGCCGACTATTGTTTGTTTATGAAAAGAGGCACGCACGAAGAACATAAAAGAGAGCCAGTGAGGAGATCATTTGAAAATGAGAAGAAAAGATATTCTGAGAAGAAAAATTGAAAAACTGGCATGTATGTACATTTTATTATGTAGGGGTGGTTTTTTAGGGATGATTTTGGGTACCAAGTGAGAAAAGGGTAGATCAACGTCACTCAAGAATCTATTCTGGAACTGAAACAATGAAAACTCCAACATTTCCCACGATTTATTGGTATTTATGCAATTTATTCTTATATAAGGGTGGCTACCACCCTTTATAGGAGAGATTTTGGGTCACGAGTAAGCGAGGTGCCCTAGGAGTCACTACAGATTCATGTTCTGTACTATAACTATAAAAAAGTTATTTCCCGTGTTTTATTGGCATTTGTGCTTTATTCTGTTAAAGGGGTAGATTTTGTACCGACTAAGAACAAGGTAGAACAGGGTCACCCAAGATTCTATTCTGGAATTAAAACATCGAAAACTCCTCCATTTCCCACAATCTATTGGTATTCACGCAGTCTATTTTTATATAAGGGTGGTTTCCACCCTGTTATATGGGTGGTTTTGAGATACGTGTAAGATTCATGTACTGTATTCCAAACTATAAAAACTAACATTTCTCGCGATTTATTGGCATTTATATACTCTATGCTTGTACAGGGGGAGTTTTCAGCATATTATAAGGGTAGTTTTCCAGTCAATATTCAAGTAAGTGACTGCTGAATATACAACATTTTCCCTTTCCATGTTTTTCACCATTCATTTACATCCATTCATTGAATCCTGATGTATGGGACGGTTTTACCCCAGTTTCGTGGTTGTTTTTGGCTGTAGCGCAAAAGTTTGGGGGTATACGAATTTTTTTGACCTCGGATTCGGTTCAGCGTCGAAAAATACATAGGAATACTATGGTCAATCATCCAGATCAAAAACTTTTTTTTGTGGGGCTGTTACCAATAAATTTTTTAAAATCGTTATTTCGGTATGTTTAGGGTGGTAGAAACCCTTAACGTTCCAAAATTTTTGTCGGACAATTTTTTTCTCGCGCATTTCATCAAGTTTTCTTGCGAATACATTTTGTATCTATAAATTTTTCATACAGCGGAAAATGTACGTCCTTCTGAAAAATGGGAGGGGGAATGCCGCGTTTACGAAAATTTTCGCAGAGTAAAAAATTGCAACTATGCCATACTAGAAGTAATAAGAGGATATGTATAAATTGCACTTTATATAGTATGCTGAAGCGCGAGACTATAAATTTTATAAACTTGATTTATTTTGAATTATTTTAACTTAATAAATGTAATTAAACGAGATCGTTAATATTTTGTGCTCATTTCGGCTTCAAAAATCCACCGGGTGGGGATGTTCCAGCCGCTTGCAGTAGCTGCCGATTTTTTTCACTTAAACCTGTGTATTTGTTGCAAATTCTAGAAATAATAGAAATGAAGGTACACACATCATGAGAAAATAACAACCAACCCCACTGCGTAATAAAAATTTGAACTCTTTGTTTGCTACTCAACGTAACAATATGGGATTCAGATCTATCAACTTTAAATTTTATTTTCTAGGTATTTCTTACTGAAAGGCATTTTGCTAGATACCCGAACGAGATGACAATTAATACCTGACGCTTGGTTTACGTTTTGTCTCAGTGCACAACAGCTTTAAAGCTCCAATGTTTCACTTAGTTTATGCTTCCAAAACCGTCTAGAAAGTTGTGAGGGTTTGTACAAAGCTTTTAGAGCTTATGACGCCCGCCGGAGACTAACGCTCAGTTTAATCCTGAAATACCGTAGGATTCGCAACTTTAGATAACTCGTCTACTTTAATTAATATAAATTGAAATTAACTCTAACTTAGAAGAGACAATATCATGTGGTATTCGAAACTTGGACAATAGATCACAAATCAACATCAACACTTTGATTTGATATTTTATGTCTGTTTTAAAGAAAACTACGTCTGTCAGCTTATTGTGAATTATTTTGAAATTAACTCTGGTAGTCTTAATAATTTATTATATTGCATATAAAAGTATCTATTTTGTTTGGCAACGACTGAAAAATTAAATCTTTATTAATAATAATAACACAGCCCCACAAAAAAAAAATTTGGAACTGCTATCGAGACAACTGTATCCGTATGTAATTTTCGACGCTGAATCCGAATCCTAGGTCAAACAAAATAGTACACCAAAATCAACCCCTAGCGCTAAAAAACACTCCCTAAACATGGTAAAAATGATTTAATGCTCCTCGAATAGTTTTAAATCTCAATAAATCGAATTAAATATAAACATTCAAGTATATAACGCATAGACACAGAGCTAACACTACTTTCCATTGAAAATCACCCCCATGAGTGGGTGAAAACTACCTCTCATACAACAGGAAACTTAAAAAATGCAGTAATTGCAAAAAAAGCTTACGATGCCCAGTTTGTTTGGAAAGAGTGAGTAACTGCATTAGTTCCGATGCGATGCTCAAAATCTACCCCCATAGAGTGGCGGAAACCACCCCTAATTAAAATTGCAAAGAAAATCGGGGAAAAAATTTTGTCTTCGTGATTTCTATTTTAATCGATGCTAAAATTGGCTAAAGATATGCAGCACTGCAGTTTGGAGGTGAATACTTGCATTGCACCAAAGTCATTTAGGACATCCCCATGAGAGGGTGAAAATTACTCCTCACATAACAAGAAATTCAAAAAATAGTTGCAGTATCTTTTAGAAAAGCTCAAAACATCTGCATTTTCTTATTTCAGAGGAATCTTTGACAACGTACTTGAAAACTACCCATATTATGAAGTAGCAAAAATTTACCAGTAGTCTTAATTCATTAAATTTAACTGGCACTCGCTCGAAGCAGTAAGGTCTCCGACATCCTTTCCCATGGCGCACTTCCTGATCAAGGCTTCAGGAAGCCTATGAACAAGTGTCTACATAGCAGGCTACACAAATGAACCTCAGTGCGCGCGCACACCAAAAGCACGGTGGAGAGTTTGACTGTGGCAAAGTGAAGTGACATTTGACATTTGTGTTTTGCTTTGGTTTCGTGAATGGTAATTTTGTCGTTTACGTCATGAATATTAAAGATAACGCACGCCGTGCTTTCAACATTTCCGTGAAAGAAACGGGTGTTATAGATGGCGCAGCGCTCAGGAGCACACTGAAGCGCGAGCTGCTCATTGGCTAATAACATTAGCACACTGGAACGCGAGCTGCTCATTGGCTAAAGACATTTTTGCTAGTGTTACTAGCGCCATCTTCTTTCTTCACATTTTGCGGATCGATTTTCATCGGAATACCCGTTAGCGTCCGTAATCCTTGTCTTTATAATTCATGGTTTACGTGTTTGCGTTTGTAACAGAGAAGATGAATTAAAATTTCAAGTTTTTTTACTGGAAGTTTTGTTTGTTTAACTGCAAATATCTCAACAATGATTAATGATGAGTATAGGACATTGTTAATAAACTTTGTTCAGAAATAAAAGTAAAATCCGAAAATGTAAAAATATACAGGATGTTTCATTTGAAAAAGTAAAGTTGCATAACCTGCCATCTTTTTGAGGCGCCTTGTACATTTGAAAATAAAATGGGTAAATGCATCTTTTTAAACAGAATAACTTTTCTATTTAACATATATCTTTCTATGTTGAATCGTTTTCCAGATAATGCTTGTCTAAATAGAGCTGGGACATTTTGTATAGTGTTTATGTTCCTGATGAAAAATTCCAATGGGCACGATCCTCACATGGACAGTTTTTGAGATACAGCTCGGCAAAGCTAGGTATTTTGCGTTGTTTTAGGCATTCAAGACTTTTGTACTCTTAAACTATTAACTTTAGGGAAAAAGTGCGAGAGTCAAAAAATGTTTATTTGGGCCTAATAAGTCAAAATTTTTGACCAGTAAAAAATATCTACGACATACTAACAAATACAGGGTGATTTATGTAAGTATGTGGAAAATAAAATGGTATACTAGTTTATTATGTGGGAAAACCCCTGCAAAATTTTAGAGCAACCCAAGGTAATTTATTATATTTTTTTGCATTATGATCGCATACAGGAAAATTATTCTTTGGCATTTAGAACAATGCATTGAATGTAATGGCGAAACATTCGAACATTTCCCTTGACTTTTCGTTACTTTCGGCACATTTCTACAAAAAAATCTCGAAAAAAATAAGGTATTTTTTTTGTCAATTTTTTTTAAATTTTAGTTTTTTTAACTCCTTTTGGTGGGGACAACTTGCCGAATAATTTTCCGCATTCTTAGATAGTTCACCCTGTATTAATAAAAATTGATCAAAAGTTCTGCAATAAATTTCTAGGGTTTATTGAACTTAAATAACCATTTTTGGGCTGTTGGACTATTTCCCTAAAGTTAATATTTTTATGTCGCAAATTATATAGTTTTGATACGATATACCTCAAAAACTGCCCATATGAAAGTCATGTCCATTGGGACTTTTCATTAGGAACATAAACACTACAATACATCAAAATTTCAGAACGTTTAACAGAAAGCTAAGTTCTATTTAATATGTGCGGGGTCGGGGCTAGCGTAGAGGCGACTTCAATGTGAATATCAGTCGATATTCCGTTGAAGCAACGTCGAGCGCGGTTAATACTTGGATGGGTGACCCACCTATCTTGAGAAATACAGCGTTCTCGTCCCACCTTGTATATCAGTGTATACGCGGAAGTTACGTAATTTCAGACGAGGATTACGTAGTGGATATACCATCCTTCGGAGGGGATGTAAAGCAAGCGGTCCCTTGTCTATTAACTGTTAGGCAAATAAAAGATCCCTACTCTTCTTAAGGGAAGAGGTTCGGCAAAATTTCCAGGTTGGGGGTAGCTCGTCTCCTGGTGATAGGCCCTGGTAGCGGAAATAGGCCGACGTTAAATAGTTAAAAAAAATGTGCTGGGGTCCTTTTCATAATATATTCTTGGCATTGATTTTAACATATTAATTTGAATTTGAAAATGTTTTGACATTCGCGCACGTTCACTTCGATGCGTGCGCACTCAGGTTCATTTGTGTAGCCTGATATGTAGAAACTAGTGCCTATGATAGCGACAACTGCGGCAGAGCGAACTCACAGCAGCTTATGGACTTATTGACCAAATTAGTAATCAATAAGGTCCACTAGTACGACTAGCAGTGTTATCATAACAAAAAAAAAACTTAACAATATAACAGAGAAAAAGGTAATAACAGAAACAATGAACGCCCCAATAAAGAGCCCAACTTGACGTATACTTAATCCGCATTCAACACTCGTATGCGGTTGTCAAATGCGCCACCTACCGGCTGGTCAAAAAACTATATAATTACAAAATTATATATTTAGATGTGTTTTCTGAATTTTTAGGCGATCCTTTTTAGAGGCCATATAAATAAGTAATAGTATTTTCAGAGAATTCTTTTTAGGAGTCATCTAAGCAACTGCAATTTAAATTTAGTGGTGGTTTCCGCCATTTTATAGGAGTAGTTTTTGAGCATCGTATCGAGACTAATGCAGTTACATACTGTTTCTAAAATAACTGAGCATCGTAAGCTTTTTTTGCAATTACTGCAGTTTTTTTTTTAAATTTCCTGTTGTGTGAGGGGTAGTTTTCACCCACTCATGGGGGTGATTTTTCAATAGAAAGTAGTGTTAACTCTGTATTTATGTGTTATATACTTGAATGTTTATATTTAATTCGATTTATTGAGATTGAGATTCAAGACTATTCGTGGAGCGTTAAGTCATTTTTACCCTGTTTAGGGAATGTTTTTTAGCGCTAGGGATTGATTTTTTTTGACCTCGGATTCGGATTCAGCCTCGAAAATTACATAGGTTGCCTCGATAGCAGTTCCAATTTTTTTTTTGTGGGGCTGTGTAATTATTAAAGTTTACACGTAAAGTTGTCAGAGTTCTACTTTTAGAAAATATTTTCATATTGCGTATTCTACGAGGTGACGTAATATAAATGACTAATTTTGTCTCTGTTTCTAACGTAAATTACGAATTCATTTTTTTCACAACTGTATTATCTGCAATAACATAAACGACGAGTCTTTAGAAGTCAAATTTTTGATAATGGAAACAGGAATAATTTTCCGAAGCATAAACAGCCTTCAATTCAATGTTCTAATTATGGTATTATACTTAACATCTTTGTTTCAGATTATATATTTTTAGGTGTTAGACATTTTGTACTAAAACATCGATATTAAGTAATAAGGCTCAATTTTTTTTTTAAACCTTTATTTAATAATATAGTACATATACATGAATAAAAATATATATCACAGTCTGGATTGGATTGAGTACAACATATACATATTGTTTTATAATTTTTAGAAACAATAGATTTTTTTGGAAAATGAGTCTAGTTTGCCGTGTCTTAACTTCTTAAATCTATCATTTCTTAACATGTTAACATAGGTCTCGACATTTTGTTTAACTTCTAAGTTGAAATATATTAATGCACTTATAAACCATATCCACACATTTACCTCTATTTTTTTGTACGAAGAAGATCGGACACATATCTTTATAGTCGAGAGAATGTAAAGACTTGTTAAACCGCTTGGTCGTTTTCTCATTCATCCAATCCCAGACCTGCTTTGCATTTCCACATTCTTTGATTCTGTGCATTATATCATCATTTACGTCACATCTTAAACAATTGTTCGTGTTCGACATTCCATGTTTTTTAAGTTTTTGAGCTACTGGATACTTGAGCTTTATACACAGCGGATCTCCATTTGGTTGGAACATTCTCATTCGTACTCACTTCCCATATTCTTTCCCAATTGTACTGCGGATATTTCTGTTCAATTTTGGGGGGCTTGCTTATGTTGGCCATTAAAGATTTATATATAAACTTTGATTTTAGTATTTCATCTTTTTTTAATGTAATGTTACTTTCATTTATGCCTTTCAGGATATTCTTAAATGCAGGATTTATTATGGTATTCGGTTTATCAAAGAGGTCATTTAGTATTGATTTAAAAATTATTTTATTCTCAATCGTTGTCCACGAAAGCTGTTGCGTCTTTACAAAGAGAGCCAAAGCCTTGATCTGTAAATTTATTAAATTCAACCCCCCTTTCTGACACGGCAGCTGTAATTGTTCTCTTGCAGTTCTATACAAACTACCCTGCCAAATGTATCGCCCTGTTATTAGTACAATTTTTTGGCTCAATTGATGTGGTAAGGGTAAAACTTGCGCTAATACCACACTTTGAATAATACATATGTATTGATATACCATATTTTCCTAATTATGTCCAAATTTCTCATATTCTCAGTTATTAAGGTGGTCAATTGACGATGAAATTTTATTTCATAATTTTTAGCTATATTTTTGGAAATCGATTCAATTTTTTTTCAAAATTATTCACATCTCAACTATCGCCAAACTGGCAAGCTGACATACCAGAAGTCTCTTTTGTCGTGATTTAATTCGATATAATTAATCAAGGCAATAAAATACTTCTAAAGTCACCTAGCCTCCCCCCCTCTCTATAATCAACAAAGCTGAATAACTAACTTGTGAAGTTAAAAAAGTTTGAATTTTTACAAATGTATAGCAAAATCTAATTGTTTAAAATTAATTTCAATTATTTATATGTTTATACAATTCGAAGAACATTAAAATAGTAATACAAACTAGAATATGACTAAACAATAATAATTTGTATAAAAAAAAAATAGAAAATAAATACTAAGCGTAAAAAATACTCCATACTCTTTTTTTCCCACTTCTGGAACCCTATAAGGACATTAGAGGTTTTAATTTAAAAAGGACTTATTAATTCGTATTCTCTGGACGATTTTGCACGAAAGAATTATGTACGATTTTTATTTTACTACATTTTCACAATTTATTGCAAATTTACGAAGGAATGTCTTTTTCCCCATAATAAGAAATACTTGGTCTCGGAGGTACATGTTGATATTAAACGATTTTGCTCAAATTTGGAGGAGATAACTTTTTTGGGGTTTTGAGGCAAATCTGCGGAGTGAGACAACAAAAACTGAAAATTCTTTTTCACTGATATAAATTTGAACTATTCTGTTTTATATCGTGTGTAATCAAAAACCCCTGTAATATTTTGCTATAAAATAGTAATAACGTGTGTGTTTATGTAAAACATGACAATCTGGTAATCACACCGTGTAACAACTGTGTCTCAATTTCAGTACAGGGCTATTTTACGTATGAACCATATTTTAGATTATAATTTTTAAGTCTATCAGATGTCATCGTGTTTACAGAAAATACTCTGCACACGCATACACACATACATACACAATATAATTATTTATTCGATATTTGAATTCAGCATATTGAGATTTTTTTTTTTAAAGTTATTTTTACGATGATTATTAAAATTTTTCTCTGATTATGATATGCCTATTTAATTTTCTTAAACTAAATAGGCATAATAATGACGTCAAATTTAAAACCTAGCTCGTGCTATAATTTGCAATAAAATTCTTAATGAAGTTATCAGCTGAGCCCGTCGAAATTCGACAGAATGGGGATATAGAAAAATATATCCTGGAAATTATTCTTTAGAGGCACACCTTTGAACTTAGTAACAGCTCTCACATTTTCGAGAAATTCGCGGCCCTATTTCAACGTAATGATCTCACCTTTTCCTAGAGTAATTTATGAAAACAAAAAAGTCAATTCTATACATCGTCAAATGTTGACGTGCTTAGTCCGGTTAATTATTTTATTCTTTTAGTAGCCACCCCGTATATCTCTTTCATTAAAACTAAAATAGGTTTCTTCCTTAGCAATTGTGTTAACTACATGTGTCAAATATTATTGTTTTCCGTAACATGTTTTCCTTAATAATTTTTTTGGGGTATTCAGCCTCCTATATTTTTCTATCAAAATATACTAGGTTTTTTTCCATGGCAATAAGCCTTGTTTACCTGCTGAATATTATTTTTCTAGACCAAATATTTTTTTAGATGTAGAGCCAAGAGACGGACTGAATGACTGAATTGAAATACCTATAATCTAAATCTGAACTATGAAAATTCTAAGTAATCTGTAATAGTGATTTTTTCACGATTACAATACTTCTCTTCGTTAAGCGAGGAATATAAAGAATTTGTAAAATTATTTGCAAAAATCTCCCCTCCCTATTTGACACCTTCTATTCATTAACTGTCTTATTCCTTTCAATGATCACTTTGTATATTTTTTTTTACCAAAATTATATCAGATTTTCATCCTTATCAACCACGTATACGATATTATTTTCCTGCCGTTTTATTTTTTTAAAGTATCCAAAAATATAATTTTAATCAAGGTAGAATGTGCTGCAGAATAATTAGAAAGAAAAATTAAAGCTCAAACCTTTAAAGTAACAGGTGAGCCAAATTTAGCGTAAGTATCTATTACATAGTAATTTGTAGCAATATAACACTGTCGTAAATAAACATCTACTGAAGCCGCATAATGTTTGTATTTAGTCAAATTCTTTTGGTGGCTTTAATTGTCGGCAAATTCAAAGAGTTTATTGTACCGGAAGGGTTACACAGCAGCACACGAACCTGCTATTAACTTTCATGGTTTATGATTCAGTGCAACCAATTCCCGACTTCTTATTTACCTGCACCTTAGAATACCTACCAGTTGAAATAATTTTTGGGCTGTTACATAAGGTACTTATACAATCAGCAACACTATATGCCTGTTTTATCTGTAGTAAATAATTGCAGCATTATCATAGGTTAAATCTGTGGCATTTTTTAGAAAATATACTATTGCATATAATTTTAGTAAAATCATTTTGTGAACATTGATTTCTCTTGAGATTACTTAATGATCTATCAATTGAATTGTTTACTAAGACCTATTTTTCCATCTCCATGTAACCGGTGAACCAAAAATGTCCATACATTTTATTATAAATTACATTCATATATTTGTCCATTAATATTGATCCGATAAATGATTTTATTGAGTCATCGTATATCTACTTATTAGTTGACAAATGAGTTTATAAATCTATAAACGATACATCATATCAAGGAAAATGTGTTGATTGAACAATGATGCTAGTACATTATGTCGATGAACGTGTTCGTTAATATAATACAGTCGGTAATTGGTTCAGTGCTACTTATACGAGTTGTCTCATCAAGTACTTTATTAGATAAGAACGTTAATAGCTTCTCTAAACATTGTTGCTAATTCACTAGAAGCCCATCTCCATTCTCACGTTGAAATCCATATTGATCTGGAAGAATTAAAATTAATAAAGCGAACATAATAAAGGAGTAAAATATATGTAGCTTATAAAATGACCATTTTTCCATAATAGCTGCCGTGTTTCAAAAATGTTTGTATCTTTGAGGCGATACTGGCTGTCTGCCTTCCATGAGCAATCATCATCTTCAGGCTCTAAAAAACTAGGGTCATTTAGTGATATGGCAGTTTCCTATTTTTTATTCCTCATTTTAAAGTATAACACACCAACAGCCTCAGAAAAAAATTTCAGCTCAATTGAATCAATAGCCACAGAGATATTCGCATTTGAATAAAAACACGCTCGGCCGGCCAACAGTCCGTAGAGTGACGTCACTTGGCGTACGCCGATACCTATAATATTAGAGCAGCGATTTCGTAAGTCTATCGTGTCGTTTTTTTTTGGCGTAGAACCAGGTCAAACATGTTAGGTTCCTTTGAGTATGTCACCGGGCATATGAAATCATATTTTACGAAATTTTTTTGTGGTCTCGAACTTTTTAAATCAATAAAAAGTGAAAAAAATGTATTTTTAAATAAAATTGTTTTTTTTTGTTTCCACCGCCATATCTTTAAAACTATTAAAGGTACCGAAATTTGTTTTGTGTCAAATTAAAGCACACACTGTAGAGCTTTTACCAATTTAAACGGTTTGGGCACAATTCGCACTTTCATTTCTCTAAAAATCAGATAAACTAAAAATATATATTTTATGTATTGAAATCTTCACCAATCGATAAACTTTTTTATTTTTGAAAATATTTACATACATGCAGCGAAGAAAATAAAGCCTAATAATCACAAAAGTTTTTGAAACAATATATTTTTTCCTAAAATGTACCGTGTGGCAACAGCGATTTTTTTTATCAGCGCTAAATGCGACATTGGGACGCAATTAATACACCTCGCATGCAGGGTTGGTCAGATTAGTCGCGTAGAAGTGGCGGTTGCCGAAAATCATTAAGTATTCATTGTTCGGATAAAAATTGTGACAATCGAAAATGTGCTTGTTTTAAGGAAGGCCTAAAATGTTGCAACGAGTGCAAATGTCGTTCCTGTAACAACATTATTAAAGATTTCGAGGCAGATATGAACGAATTAGAATGCTATTAATGTAGGGCCTACATAAACTACATACTACATATTTATCTATCCAAATAGAAAATTTATTTCAACAATAAAACTCATTTTATGCGTACGTTTTTACTTTCATTCATTTAAAAATGTCTAATAAACTTACTAATTAGGTGGGTAGTTAGTAACATTGATTGATATTTATAGATTAGGTATTTATCTTTTTATTAATAAAGGAGACTATTTTATATTTATTGTACAATTTCTTAATATTAACAACATATGATCAATACTACTGTACAATATATGAAATATTGAACAATAATATTGATCCCCTAGATGCTTTTGATCGTTGCAGTCGGCAGGCTTGCTACAACCGAGCGCGCAAGAATATGATTTTGGCCCGTTAAAAAAAATCGCTGACTCAATACTATGAACGGAACATGAAAAATTTTTATCATAAAAACTTTTTTCAACTATTGGCTTCAATTTGTACGCAGCATGTATATACAGATTTTCATAAATAATTTTTTTTCTCGATTGTCTAAAATTACGCTACTGAAAATAACAGGTTTGAGATTCCTATTATTTTTCCAACTTAAAAAAAAATAAATCGGGTTCACGTGGGACGTTGTTCGAAGCGCTATTGTGTCTACTTTAATCTAAAAAAAAAAAAAATAGCTTGATAGCACAAATATTTTCAGAGATATAGCGGTGGAGACGTTAAAAAACATATTTTCATTGAAACTCATTTTTTTGAGTTTTTCCGAAATAAAAAAGTTCTCGACCACCAAAAAATGTCGTAAAAAATGATTTCGTGTACACGATTATCTTACTAAAGAATCCCACTAAGTCTGGTTTGGTTCTACGCCGGTTTTTCTCGAAAACTAAGCGACTTTACTTCCAGATTTTACTCAATTAACTTGTATTCACAGCCGTGTTCACTGGGCGGTTCAGCCATCTGACGTCACAACTCAACTACATGGTTATCCCGAGCGTTTTTAAGCACGCCGACTTTAATAATTTTTTTATACATGAAGGCGGCGTCAGTAAATTCTAATTTTTGGCATACTTACTATACTCACCAAGCTCTTTCAGAATATGTAATAATAAAAAATTGTTAAATGAGCCTATTAAAAAACTTTGATAGATTTTGAAGTGAAATAATACTGAAACATGTTCTGCTAATAATAGTACATGGGGCTATAGACTTGATTTTTAAGACGCTGCCTTAGGACTAGTAGGGCAAATGGAAGCCGATCAGTGACTTTGGTCAGCCAAACATTAATCCTATCGCTAACACAAATAATGCACGATCACCAGTTCTTTCAATATACACAGACAGACAAACTGGCATCATCCAACTAATCTACAAAACAGCAGCACACAAGCAGATCTTCAAATTTAACACATCACTATCTTGCTGCCCCAAAATCACAATAGACTACAGTACCATATTAGATACTCTTAAACTAAAAAATATAGAGTTCCATTCATTCAACTCAACTCAAATAAGACCTATCAACTAGTCATAAAATATATCCCACGCGACGTTCATAACGAAGCAATAACAATAGACTAAGAGCTGGCGGCGGGGAGGTACTACGATATTACCTCGGGCTGGAATTTTGAGAAGGGGTTGGGGGGACCACCAAGTGCCATCTGCAAGGACACGTTAGACGACTCAAAAATGAAAAAAATTTTGCTCAAAAAATGGTCATACCTCCGGTTGAAAACTTGCACATTACCTGTTTGAAGGTCACAGATAACGTATGTAAATCGTCAGACGCCTGGTCGCTGCCAAAGACGCCCTCAAAGTTGTCATTTTTTTTTCAAAAAATTTTGTTCCTTACCTCCGTCTGACGTTTTAACATATTGCAACACAGATCATTCTAAGCACAAATTAAAATCGTCAGACGAAAATACCGCTGTGAAGTCCCCCTACAACGTTCACAAAGTTCCAGCCCGCCTGAGAGCTATACTTTTTTTTCGAAAATTTATTTTCGTTACCTCCGTCTGACGTTTTTACATATTATCGTAGAGACAATTTTATATACATATGTAAATCGTCAGACGACTGCGAACAGTGATATTGATAATGATTCCGAAGATTAAAATGAAATAACTTTTTTTTGTCTCAATTCAGTAATAATATTAGTAACTTTTTTCTTAAATAAATTTACAAAGCGAACAAAAAAAATCTATGGAATTTATTTAATAAATCATCGACCACTTAATAATCATCGTTTACTTTCAGATATTCAGAATGTGTTAAATGAACTACTCATTGTACTAAGTAATAGTATAACTACATCTTTCCTCTTTGATAAAAAATAATACTTGCTTGAAACCTCTTGCATATTGATTTTTGATATTATAACAAGATTAACATTTTTATTTTTATTTTATTCACACGGAACATCCTTTACTTTTTATATATATGTGCTAGAAACTTTTCCCTTGAATTGACTTTTTTTTATAACGTATAGTGACTCAACCAGTATTTCATTAAATTTAAAAGATCTTGAAACAATATTCAGTAACCCTAATAGCACACGATGTTCGCCGGATGTCCGTTTTATGTCAATTTAATGTACTGACGTCCATGGACATAAACTGGACGTCTACCGGTCGTTTATCATCGGATTTACTTAAAATTGTACAAAATGGACGTCCTCTGAATGTCCATTTTATGTACGGGA
Source organism: Rutpela maculata (assembly GCA_936432065.2). Taxonomy (NCBI): domain Eukaryota; kingdom Metazoa; phylum Arthropoda; class Insecta; order Coleoptera; family Cerambycidae; genus Rutpela; species Rutpela maculata. Next base: position 137,796,763 of record OW386287.2, on the reverse strand, counting down.
AGTATGTACATTTTATGTTCATATAGGGACAGGAGATGGACGTCCTTTTCGTGTCCGTTGATTTAAATATTATATTTTTGCAATAAACGATCGATTTTCTTCTTTTCTAAACTGCTTTCTGCAAACGGCACAGCACTTTGCACTAAATATATTGTCACTAAACTGTGTAAATATGAATAGAGAATATTATTTAGGTATTAAGCAAATCTCAACTTAAAATAAAAAGATTTCTTCACCACATTTTGATCGAAAAACACTTATTAACATTAATGGCGGATACTGTCAAAAGTGTCAAACTGAGATTATGATAATCGAACTGAACCGATCGTGCCCGAATCGGTCGCGAATAGATCGACTAGCCAATCAAGAATTTATGGGAAGAAGTGGCTTAGATTGTAACTATCTCAGCAACATATAAATCAGTACAATTATGTATCTAGATATAATTTCTTTAATCGGAGGCTGAAACTTTGTGAACGTTGTAGGGGGACTTCGCAGCGGCATTTTCGTCTGACGATTTTAATTTGTGCTTAGAATGGTCTTTGTTGCAATATGTTAAAACGACAGACGGAGGTAAGGAAAAAAATTTTTTGAAAAAAAAATGACAACTTTGAGGGCGTCTGACACCTCTTTGGCAGTAACCTAGGCGTCTGACGATTTACATACGTTATCTGTGACCTTCAATCAGGTATTGTGCAAATTTTCAGCCGGAGGTATGATCATTTTTTGAGCAAAATATTTTTCATTTTTGAGTCGTCTGACGTGTCCTTTGCAGGGGTTTTGAGCAAAATCCTTGCAGATGGCACTTCCTGATGGTCCCCCCAACCACTTCTGAAAATTCCAGCCGGAGGTAAGATCGTAGTACCTCCGCGGCCGCCAGCCTATAACAGACTTTGAATAACGCAATTTTCACATTATTAACATTTTTAGAATCATATCTAACAAAAATGGACAAAAGAGACCAATATACTTCTACTAACCATTTATAGGGATGAGATGGACTTCCTCGCATTGCGTAAGGTGCGGTGAAACATGCGAGGGTGTAATATGCGACGCAGTGGCATGCAAGTGCGCCAACTGTGGAGCACCACACCCAGCAAGCTATAGAGGGTGCCCGGGTTACGGACTAGCTATGGCAAAATGGAAACAAAAACAGTATACCTATTTTAATAATACGGAGACTGTATCTGAATACAATTTAGACAACCAAGACAATATACAATTCCTTTCGCTCACACAGACACAAGAACATACTAACATATGGGCACAACCCTGACAACAACAGACAAGTTACCTCAACACTGGACAACGACACCTAATCGTACAAATCCCCAACGAGGACATTACCAAACTAATCAGGGAATTTCTACTGCATGTGAGCAAATTTAACTTTCAAAACATAATAAATATTCTATGCGAACTTATAAAAATAAGGTCAAGCCAAGATACATTTGAGAAAATTTCAAATCATGTTAGAAGCTATTCTTAAAATATTATCCTAGTATATTAATTCTTAAACTCACATATTTTCTGCTAAACCTCCCAAACCAAATAAATTGTACTTGCTAACCCGTCCTAATGAATAGAAAATAACAAAAAAGAAATAACAAAAATACGGAAAATATGACTAAAAAATATTTACGGTAAAATATACTACAAATGTAAATATAGAACATAAAATAAGCTAAAAACGTACTCTTCGCGTGTTCACTGAACTTTTTATATAATTGTTACAAATTCCATAAGGTACTCTTCGCTTTTTTTTGTAAATAATGTTAGTTTTAGATATTTTTAATTTTATAGTACGAACTTAGTTGGTAAAAGATTCAGTGTAAAATAAAGTAAAAATAAAAAAAACTATACTATACCCCATTTGGGTTTCGAACCCGGGGCCCTTGGATTCCGAGTCAAAAGTGTAAGAACTACACCACCACCTTACACGTAAAAAAACGTAAATTTTTACATTGATAAGGCACGGGCCAAAATCATATTTTCACGGTTGTATATTACATTATGAAATGTATATTTGTAAAATATATAAATATTTAGATATTAAAACGAAATATCATTTCAGATTTCTATTCAATTATAAAAACATAAAGATTAAAAAAAATTTTTTTTCAAATTTAAATCTTTAATACAATTTTTATTTACTGATCGATTTTGTTAAAAAAACAATAGGGTTCTTCCTCTAGCTAACACTAATTTACTGTCCAAATTTCAGTACAATCGGAATTTTCTTTCTTGGGTTATCGTGCTTACCAGAAACGCGACGGACGGACAGACGGACATTTTGAAAGTTGTTCAGAATTCGTTCACTAACACAATGATATGAAAATTTTTTGTCTGCGAGCGATATTTACGGTTTTAGAAATGTACCGATCAAATGCAATATACTCTTCGTTTTCGTATTTGCGAACAGTATAATAGCTTACACTAAATTACAATACATTACTTTAAAAAATAAATACACTATCAAATAAAAAAAATATATAAATCTTAAAAAAATTAAAAATTACCTCGGCAACAAAAGGATCCATAGGACACAAACATACACATAACTACCACAGAATCCTGCAGACATTCATTATGTACTAGCTTCGCTCCTCCTCCTTCCTTACCTGCCTTTACGCAATTACTTCTCCTACAAACAAACACCAAAGAGACGTACAGGTTCAACCTGAAAACTAGGATATATAACCACAAAACGAATGCAACTATACATATGACATAACCACAAATTACAATCAAAATCATCCATCACAATTAGGGAAAAACTATGCTAAAGAATTACTCGAAAACCTATGGAAAGAGCTGACAGGGGCGGAAGCCACACGGATGGGACTTACACACTAGTCACTTTGGCCAGTCTACTTCACGTGGACGAGAGCCAAGAAAGCTCAAAATTAGTCCTCGGATAACTTACCAAATTTGCTCATACCAAGGGGCTCCTAATTTGATATAAAGCCGTCACTAACATTCACTGCAAATACTTTACAAGCGTCTCATATGATTATCTGATATACTCTCTCGAGTCAGCAAGCAATGCATGTATAGAAGATTAACTATACATTTCTTTTATTTGATAATTACATTTTATGAATTATATTCCTGTTAAAGCTTTCATCCTGTTAGAATAAAAGCTTTAACAGTACAGACAATATGTAAAATAAGCTGCATTATAAAATATAAAATTAGAAGATTGAAATTAATAAATTGTGGAAAACTAACTCCAGTTAACGTATTACCCAAGCAGCTTCTTTACACTATGTGGACATATTGTGCCAAATTATTCACAAAATTGACAAAAAATTATACAATATATGGATTCCACATTCGGAATCTATTTCGAAATTTCATTCAAATTGTAGAAACTTAATCCGTAAAGATACTTTTTCCACAAGTAAGAATACGGTATTTTTATGAGATGGTAGTCCTTTGTGAAGAATTTATTACAATCAGAAGGAAATGTCACCCATTTTTCTCTGTGGATGGTAAATATCAAAGAATTTGTTATTTCGACGACAATTTTTTTTTATATTTATATTACGAGTATAAGTTTTAGCATGTAAACAGTACTTACTATAATATCACGAAAAGCAAATAAATATTAATTACTCATACATTGATAAACTGTCTTACTGGTTGTAAACGAATGAGCTATTTATAGGAAGTATAACTATTTTACTTTAAATTCCTTTTAGTACAAGACAATGCAGTGGTACCGACCTTAACATATATCGTATATAAATAAACATACTTTAAGATTTTGTGAAATAACACCATCAAATAGTCCTCTTGTGATCTTGTGATCTCCTCTCATTCTTCTGAGTTGCTGATTGAATATTCCATATTGCAGTAACACGAGAGCTCTTTTCATTTGACCTATTAACCTTTGTGCTAATTTTTGGGAGTTTGGTTTGGTGTGCTGTTTTGAAAGCATTTTATTTGCGTAGAACCCCGGTCTTAAAGTTAACCGTCGTCCTTAAATCAATTTGTATGTAATCTGCGAATTATTACGGTGGACGGGTGGTTGACACTCCTTTATGCCGCTGTGTTGATCTTTAATATATGTGAGATGTTTCTCAGAGAAGGCAGAAGGCGCGATTCTTTGGATGTATACCATATCGGATTGATAGCAATCGCACCATGTTTGGTCACGAGAAAACACACCACTTTCATAGCAGATCTACGAATAATTTAGTAGTTCTTCCGTCCACTTAAAGCCCATGAAAAATTGTTGGGGTTATAACATCATTGAGACCATCTATTAGGGTACCTCCCATAGTTGTTATAGAAGTTGTTCATCTTATTTCTCAACGCTGTATCAAACAATGAAGGTTATAAGGGAAAACCCTGTATGTTTTTACACATTCTTTTAGATCTTTTTTCTCTGATTTCAAATATATAAAAGCTGATAGTCTAGCTGCAATATTTTTTGACATATCGGACATTAAATATGCTCCAAACATGCATATAGGTATTTCAGGGTTATTGAAGAAAGCGCAGTAATTACTCTTACGCAGTAGGCTGTGACTAATGATACTATGACAATAATGTTACTGTTTGACATTTCGTATTTTTATTTGATCAAAATGGGTTACACAGAGGCAGAAAAGCTGCAAGAAGAGAACATACAGCATTATACCCAAATCGTCCGGCTCATAGTGAAAACACTTTCTTAAACACTTACCGACATGTGAGAAAAACTGATAATTTTAAAAGAAAAAAACGTATCAATAGAGCAAACGAAAATGAAGAACGTTATATTTTGAAATTTTTTAATAGTAATTTTACTATAATTTATTTTATCAAAATTAAAGGTCAAAAGAAAAATTAAAGTTTTTATTACCTCGTCCGTATTACTACTAGATTTACTGTAAAAGAAAGCCTCTATGACTAAAAACATGTATTCTGATAGCCTTCTTGAGATATTTTACTAAGTAAAAAAGTTTTAGAAAATCTTGAAACTAGTTTATGGAATGCATCACTTGAATTTGGAAAAGGGGCAGACGGACAGACGGACATTTTGAAAGTTGTTGCGAATTCTATGACTAACACGGTGATATCATAATTTTTTTATCTACGAGCGACATTTATAATTTTTGAAATGTGTTGATGAAATGCAATATACTCTGCTCTCGTATTTTCAAAGAGTATAATAACATATAAGAAAAAAATGCATAGATAACATTTTTTGCAGAGAATTTTATAAGCTTCATTTTTTATTTAAACATAATTTCGATATTGCTAATGGTTCGAGAGATATAAGCAAAAAAAGAATCAGAGCGCCATCTTTTCAATATGGCGGCTCGAGTGCAACACATTGAGTTCAGGACTTTTAGTATGTTTAATAGTAATATTTAATGAACATCTTTGCCAAGTTTCAAAATTTTGTCAGTTTTTCCCTTTAATTTTCCCAATTTGACTTGATTATGAGGTAAGTTTTAAAGGTATTACGATGATATGATAAATTTGCTCAAATTCAATATTAAATTTTATTTATTCTTTTAATTGGCCATATTTTAGTTTTATCTTAATAACAACTCAATATGCAATTGATACTATCATTAAAACTTAAATAAATAATAAACAAACCGCATTAAAATGTTTTCAAATGCAGTGCAGTAATTCAATAAAATTAACCTAAAATATTTTTTTCGTTTTGTTTCTAGAAAATAACTTAAAATCGAATGCAGATAATGAAATATTATCAATATTGTACAAATCAAAATTCCGCGAAAGGTATATAAAAACATTTCTCTATTAAATATTAAATTTACCGGCGTATAAATAAATAGAATATTTCATTTATATTAATTAATAAATGTTCTAAATAAAGGCATATTTTCTAATTCCGCTACTTTTTAAGTGCCTGATTCAAATCATCACTCTTCATTAAATATTTAAACAGGCATTTGACTGTATAATGAAGCTTGCCTTTTGTGGGGAGGGTGCTATGTTTTTAACCCCTAAGGGAGTGATGAAATCTACCCTGCAAATAAATCACGAAAAGTATAAACATAGTCTATAATACATTGTCCATTATACTAGCAAATCGAGCAGTAAGTGTCATTGACTACTTTTTATGCCCTAATAATTTCACTATTTATTAGCATAGTTACAAATATCCTAATATTAAATTAAAAGTTATTGAGGTTCAACTAACTGGGCGGCGCCGACCGTCGCGACGGTGCGATTTTTTAATTATTATTTGAAAGCGGTTTAATTTTATTTTTTCAAAAATTATTTTCATCCTTTTTAATGACCTCTTTATAGTACAGTTGAATTGATTATTCTCAACGACAACATTCCACTGGCAATTTTATTGTTGATTCTTAAGTATTATGACCTCCTAATTCCAAAAAACATATTTGCGCCCAAAAATTCCTTTTGCGTCAAAAGCTATATGTACTTTTTGACGCGCTCTCTTAATATATCTTGTACTTGGAATCGAATGGGAATTTTTAAAATACTGGCTTATTTGAAATAAAATTCTTAAAAAATATAGACCTGTCCGATTGTATAGGTCAATCCGCCATCTTGGAAAAAAAATAGAAAACACCCAAAGTAGCTGAAAAAATCAAAATTGAATATCTTTTCGACAAGGAGGAGATAAGGTTCTACTTACCCTCCACTCCAAAGTTGACCCTGTACCGGGGGTTGCTTTCACCATGGGGCTGGATGCCACCCCTTCTCGGGGGTGAAAAATGTTTCATTGAAAATAAGTCAGGGAGTGGATATATTGACTAATTCTAAGCAACTTTTGTTCTGTAAAGTTTTTTCTGAAAGTCAATACTTTTCGACTTATTCGCGAGTGAAAGTGTCAATTTTTCAACCAATAAACCCACTTTTTCAGGCGGTTTTTCGCGGATTAAGTCAAAAAGTAAGTATTTTATCGAAAAAATCATTCTTAGTAAAAATGTAGCTTATAAAAAAACAAAAAGAATGGTGTCTGTAGTCCCTATACAAACGGAGTAATAGCTTGTTGAAAGTTGATTCTTATTCGTCAAACGCCAAAATTGAAAGTTTCAACGTGAAGTTGCCAAAAAACAATGAATTTTTCGGGAAAACTTGTGGAACTTTTTTTGAAGTGCGTGAAAAAAACCGTTATTTTTGTTTTTTATGAATAGGTGTAAGTATGCTGTGCCTAAATATAGCTATAATGTGTATTCATCAATGCTCCAATATACGTGTTCTGATATCTGCAAAAATATGTGATTGGTTTTTTACCCATAACTCGCTTAGTTTTTAAGCTATCTAATCCTTCAAAAAATCATTTTGTAGGTTTTTTCAAGAGCTATAAGCTCATATATATAATTTAATTTTCTTTCAGCCCTTATTTTTGAGCTGAGAGGGCTTGAACAAGTTACTATTTACGAACATATGCAAACTTTAAACGGCCATATCTTACTCAAGTTTTATCCAAAAAAACTCGAAAATTTTCAGAAAAACAAAACCTACAATTATGTACTCTACAAAATTTTGCGTATCATTAATAGTTTTTGAGTTATTTTGAAGAAAAGGCAATTTTTTGCAAAATTACAAAAATGCTCTTTTCACTTCAAGCTCAAATTGTT
>OW386287.2:136489183-136561683 GCA_936432065.2 Rutpela maculata | reverse complement strand
ATTAGGGTAAATTTGGGGTGTAAATGGGTAAATCAAGCAGGTAAGAGTCCACGAAATTGGTATTTAGTATATACAAGAGAAGCTAAGGTATCAAAAAAATTTTTGGCTTTAGCCACCCCCATTACCACCCCCAGCCCCTTATTAAAGGGGATGAAAAAAAATTGGGATTTAGTGTATGTACAGGAACCAGAAACCTCAAAATATTTTTTTACTTCATCCACTCCCCACACCACCCCCCTATCACCACCCCCACCCCACTACCGATGTGGGGTATCGTTTTATGGGTTTTTGGGGTAGAGGATTTCAAATATTATATTATTAAAGTTACATAAACACTTATTTTCACAGACAAAGTTTTTTCGTTGTGAGTGACTTGGATAGAGAATTTGGATGTGGAAGTAGTGATTCCTTGGGCAGCGGTTTTTATATCCATAAGTAAAAAAAAACATTGGCTGACATGTGCGGTGTTGATTTTCAAAAATATTCCCAAAAAATGTCAAAGTATGGAACTAGCCCAATCAGTAAGGGATTTTGCCCTGAAGTAAAGGTGCAAGGAGTTGGTTTTTTCAAAATAATTTGGCAACGCTCGATCCTACGAAAGAAATGTTCCACACAAAATTAAAGAAGACAAAGTTTTCCACATTTTTTGTATATACATTTTTATTGTAAGTCTAATGTTTAAATAGATACAGCATCAAAAAAATGGATTTGAGAAGAAAACATTTTTTTTATTAAATAATGTGCGTTTACAACCTGTATATACATACAAGCAAAGGAAAAAGAAAATAATTGTAAAAAAAAACATTAGAATATTTCTTGGGACTACCTAGATAGCGATATAAGCTTTATAAAATAATAACACAGGCCAACAAAAAAGGGGTTGTTATTTTGATCAGAACCATCTTATCCTATGTTTTTTGACATGCTGAAACCGATTCTGATATTAAAAAAAATCTACCGCATCAGTTTTTGTCTACCACCCGTTTCATCCTCTAAAAATGGCAGAAAAAAGGCCTTGTCCTGAGGTTTTGATCTAACTTTTCTGAAGTATTTTGATGTGCTTTTAAGGGATAAAAAGGGTGGTAGACAAAAACTGATGTGGCAGATTTTTTTTTATCAGAATCAGTTTTAGTATGTAAAAAAACCGCTGCCCAAGGAATCACTACTTCCACATCCAGATTCTCTATCCAAGTCACTCACAACGAAAAAACTTTGTATGTGAAAATAATTGATTATGTAACTTTAATAATATAATATTTGAAATCCTCTACCCCAAAAACCCATAAAACGATACCCCACATCGGTAGTGGGGTGGGGGTGGTGATAGGGGGGTGGTGTGGGAGGTGGATGAAGTAAAAAAATATTTTGAGGTTTCTGGTTCCTGTACAAACACTAAATCACAATTTTTTTTCATCCCCTTTAATAAGGGGCTGGGGGTGGTAATGGGGGTGGCTAATGCCAAAAATTTTTTTGAGACCTTAGCTTCTCTTGTATATACTAAATACCAGTTTCGTGGACCCTTACCTGCTTGATTTACCCATTTACACCCCAAATTTACCCTAATTTACCCCCCAACCCTTCGACCCAACAAGATGAAAATATAATCTAGTTCTAGATCTTGTTAAAGTACATATGTGTACCAAATTTCAAGTCAATATCCCAAACGGTTCCAAAGTAAACGTGCGCACAAAAAAAGTTACAGACAGACAGACCGACAGACAGAAATTTTTTTTCGCTCAAACTTAAAATCTCGACGTTTCATGACATTTTAAGCCTATCTGGACAATAAAAATTTTAAAAAAATTTTTTGTCGTTACTATACTTCCACTGGACGTGGAAGTAAAAAACATGGGATAAGACGATTCTGATCAAAAGAACAGCCCCCCTTTATTTCTGTCGGCCTGTGTAATTATTAAGAAACGTCAGCCAATGAAAAATCAGCCTATCAGATTTCAGCCCCTTCCTTTTTGATGTTCTTTACAAACAAACAAAGCTTTCTGCAAAGTGGCTAACACCGTAAAATAATATAGAAGCGTTTTTTTTACCCCCTTTATGAAAATTCGCCCCCTTTTTAAACGCAGCAGCCCACAGGTGACTGAAGTTTGTTCTATTTTTTCTTATCACTTTGCGAAACTTTTGATACAGCGACAATAAAATCATTTAATTTTCAGTATATCATAAATTAATAAAAAAAATTAAATTGCAAAGAAACGCAGACAGATTTGAGGCGACTGCATTTATATCAATGTCATATTGATAAGTAACGCATAAAACAAAAGTGGCTGACAATAAAATCATATAGAAGCGTATTTTTTTATTCCATTTTTAATTAACTGTCACTTAAAAAAGTCAGCAACGCCTTAATGACTCAAATGGTTTTTCCGGCTTTTTATTGTGACGTCTTCACACTTTTTAACTTCAGTCACACAATAAGATCATATAAAAATGTCTGCCACCAACTCCCTAGCTATAACACTAAACAAAAATTTATTTACTTACGTATTAAGGGGCCATCCATAAATGACGTTACGCTCCAGGGGGGGTAGGGGGTTCGTAATTACGTGACTAAGTGTGTTAAGGGTGAGGGAGGGGATCTGACTCAATGGTGAACGAATCAAGAAAAGAAAAATATTGTAAATTTTTTTTTTTTTTCATTTTTAGTAGCAATGCGCCCATGAGGCGAATAAATTTTCTTTTGGATTTCTACTAGCACCCCCCCCCCCCCCATGAGGCGGTATTTTTTTTTGATTTTTACTGGCACTCCCTCATGAGGGAGCATGAATGAATAACGGAATCGAAAAAAACATAAGGGGGGGGTCTGTATAAGCGTGACGTAATTTTTTGAGGGGGTCTAACTCAGCGTGACAAAACGTGACAATGGGGGGGAGGGGGTCTAAAAATCTCAAAAATTGGCGTGACGTCATTTATGGATGGCCCCTAATTGCAACAAATACTACTTCACTAATATAACACTGATTACTATAATTCAGTTATTTTATCACTTTCCTTACTTCTTGATCTTATCTGACTCACTAATTGAACTGAACTGAACTGTACTGTCTGTGCGACGACTCGCTCTCTATTTATATTCCTAGGTAACAGAGCTGGGTAATTCCTGGTGAAAAAGTAATTAGGAATTACAATTCCTTTTTTTTTTCGTGTAATTGTAATTGTAATTAAGTACTTTTTTTTATTAAAGTAATTTGGAATTGTAATTGTAGGAAAATTGTTAAAGGAATTGTAATTTGTAATTATATTATTTGAACTATCTAATTACAATTACTTTTTCCAATTACAATTACTTTTTCCAATTACAATTACTTTTTCCAATTACAATTACTTTTTCCAATTACAATTACTTTCTCCAATTACAATTACTTTCTCCAATTACAATTACTTTCTCCAATTACAATTACTTTTTCCAATTACAATTACTTTAAGAACATGCGTATGTGATTTAACAAACAAGAATACATTAAAGCAGAATTTTACAGTTGCATAGTTTAAAATGAATCTGAAAAGTTCAAAAAAAGTACTGACTAAAAACGAGTTTTCGCCGTGGTCCGCTGAACATTTGTTTTTTTTTAAGTACACAAACTTTTGTATTTTTGTCCAATAAACTTTTAAAAACTAAATGTGTTTTCTGTTTATTATTATCATTCTTATTATTATTAGGCATTGTTATTATAGTGGAGTCGATTTAGTCAATAAAATAGCGAGGTTGGGAAATTTTTAAGATGGATGCAGACCCGGCGGAAATTGTTTGTCATGGCGAGTATAACAAAACCCTAAAATCTTGATTTCCAAATAGAGGCGGAACCGTGTTTTATTGGCCGAAAAGGGTTTTTTTGGACATTTTAAGGGTCAAATTTGCAGTTTTAATTTTTTTTGACCACTTAAACAATTAGTTAAGGAACTAAAATAGTATCCTTTTATTATTAATATTAAAGGAACCTCCAGTTTAAATTTGGTGAAGATCAGACCACCTCCTGATATATATATATATATATAAAAAATTGAAGAAATTAAATTTTGGCTATCTTGATCAGATCTCAACCGATTTGGCTGAAATTTGGAATGGAAGTAGCCTTTATCACACAAAAATTATTTACCAGATTTTAGCCAAAAATATTAAATAGTTTGGCTGAAATTGCAGTTTCAGTCAAATTTTCTGAAATGTTCAAATTGAAATATCTCTGGACCAAAAAGACGGATCGAATGGAAAAAGGTAGGTTATTTTATGTACTTTTACATGATATAAGTCAAGAATCACTTTTTTTTTTACATTCGGTAGTTTTTTAGTCATTTGCACTATATATATAATATATGTGTACTCAGTGACTATGTGTGCGCGCACTGGTATGTATAAAGCAGAAAACAATTGTATTTATTGTTTATAAAACTTTAAAAAATATATACAGTGTGTCCCACTTTGTATGAAGCCACCCCTATAACTTGGCTATTTGTGTTTGGATTTGTATACATTTTTTATAGCTCATAATACCCATAATGAACTACCTTTGGAAGGTAGAACTGTTACTCAATCTCTATTTCAAAGCCAACTGTGACGCTTTTAAAATGGGAATTTTGCAAAAGTAACATTAGCGATTGAGATAGAGGAAAAATGTATTTGGAAAAGTCGTTCAGAAAAATTAAGTAAGTTCAAATATGAATTTTCATTTAAAAATATTGATTTTTTTTTTTTAAATATTGCAAGTCAGAAAAATTCGAGGTTGGCTTTGAAATAGAGATTGAGTAACAGTTCTACCTTCCAAAGGTAGTTCATTATGGGTATTATGTGCTATAAAAAATATATACAAGTCCAAACACAAATAGCCAAGTTATAGGGGTGGCTTAGAGCGAAGTGGGACACACTGTATATTTTTTATTTGTATAGTCGTGCCTACTGCTTTGACTAGGTATAGATAAATGTATATTATATTATATATGTGTGTGTGAGCGTGTATTTATTTCTGTAAATATGTGAATGTGTTACAATTTTTATTATTACTTCCACGTCCAGTGGAAGTATAGTAACGACAAAAAATTTTTTAAAAATTTTTATTGTCCAAATAGGCTTAAAATGTCATGAAACGTCGAGACTTTAAGTTTGAGCGAAAAAAAAAAATTCTGTCTGTCTGTCGGTCTGTCTGTCGGTCTGTCGGTCTGTCTGTCTGTAACTTTTTTTTGTGCGCACGTTTACTCTGGAACCGTTTAAGATATTGACTTGAAATTTGGTACACATATGTAGTTTAATGAGATCTAGAACTAGATTATATTTTCATCTTATTCCGTCGAAGGGTTGGGGGGTAAATTGGGGTAAATTTGGGGTAAATAGGTAAATCAAGCAGGTAAGAGTCCATGAAATTGGTATTTAGTATATACAAGAGAAGTTAAGGTCTCAAAAAAAATGTTGGCATTAGCCACCCCCAATACCACCCCCACCTCCTTATTAAAGGGGATGAAAAAAAATTGTGATTTAGTGTATGTACAGGAACCAGAAACCTCAAAATATTTTTTTACTTCATCCACCACCCACTACCACCCCCCTATCACCACCCCCACCCCACTACCGATGTGGGGTATCGTTTTATGGGTTTTTGGGGTAGAGGATTTCAAATATTATATTATTAAAGTTCCAAAAACAATTATTTTCACATACAAAGTTTTTTCGTTGTGAGTGACCTGGATGTGGAAGTAGTGATTCCTTGGGCAGCGGTTTTTTTTTATTTTTACGTGACTCAGATAGCCGCTTCATGTATAATCGAAGGGTAACCATGGTCTATCTTTTACTTTTCAAAATGAGTGTTTTGATATTGTACCACGCTTACCTTTTGCCACAAAGCAAATTTTGATCGGACTTTTAGGTCCGAAGATATTTCGATTTGAAAATTCCAGAAAATTTGACTGAAACTGCAATTTCAGCCAAACTATTTAACATTTTTGGCTGAAATTTGGTCAACAGTTTTTGTGTGAAGACTACTTCCATTCCAAATTTCAGCCAAATCGGTTGAGATCTGATCAAGATAGCCGAAATTTGGTTTTCTCAATTTTTTTCGTATATATATATTAATCTCAGGAGGGGCGATGGTCAGATATCTTCCCCAAATTTAAACTGAAGGTTCCTTTAATCTTGAGAATAAAAGGATACCATTTTCTTTTCTTAACTAGTTGTTTAAGTGATAAAAAAAAATAAAAACATCAAATTTGACCCTTAAATGTTTTCAGCGAAAAAAGCATTTTTTGGAAATTCAAATTTAGGGTTTTATTATACTCGTCATGACAAACAATTTCCGCAGGGTCTGCATCCATCTTAACAATTTTTCCAATCCTTTCCTAAACCGACTCCACTATTAAGTTGCCTTTTCTATATATTTATTTAATTTTTCCTGGTTACTCTTAAGGTCAAACATTCTAGTAACGATTCTAATAAATATTAAAACGCAATATTACACAACACTTTTAATTAAAATTTTTTAACTTACCTTTTTGTCTGTTTGGTCACTATAATTTACTTTATCATAAAAGTAATTAGAAAAGTAATTAGAAAAGTAATTGCTAATTCCTTTTTTAAAGACATGTACTTTGTAATTGTAATTAATTCCTTTTTTAAAAAAGTAATTTGTAATTGTAATTAGTTCCTTTTTTAAAAAAGTAATTTGTAATTGTAATTATTTTTAAGTTACAAGTAATTACCCAGCTCTGCTAGGTAATTGGTTCTGGAACTTTCTACCAGATGTTCCAGATATATGTCAGTAGCTTCTAGATGTCAGCACCTCGTGCCATCTCTGGAATGATTGCCGAACTAACTAACTAACTTTTTCTGATACTTGTACATGGAACTTAGAAGGGATTCTTATAGATGGGACACAAAACTGTAACAGAATTATCGAAACGATTAGCTTCAATCATATTGAGTGCTTGATTCTGCTCGCTGTTTAACCAGTTACATTCGTGGCATATTTTCCTTACAGCCGAACAATTTACTCCAGCCTTCACATAGCGGCATCTGAAACTAGTACGATGTCCCGTGCAGGCGCACGATACTAAATTTAATACGGATTCAAATGGTCTTTCTAAAGTTGTTCCTACAGTTTGCAAGAGCCCATGGATTCTAGTGTGGCTTCACTGTTCTGGTGACATATTTTTGCCAAGCCATTGTTGCATTTGATAATAGGTTCTATAAAAAGATTGCGCAGCAGCTGCAGAAATAGGAGGAGATACTTCCGATGCGGTTTTTTTCAATACAAATTTTTCAAATGTAATAAATCTATATTCGTCAAGCGAATATTTTCCGTCTTTTGATCCGTATAAAAACAATAATTTTGAATTTCATTGGCACTGGAATCAGCATTATTAAAAGCTCTTACGCATTCCCCTTTCGAACATCTGAAAGTTTTGTATACTTCGACAGCTTCATTTATTATAACCAATTTTTCATTAGTTTGTTACAGGGGCCTGGGCCCACTTTAAAAGGGGGCCCCAAAGGCTGCTAAACCTCGAACGCAGGGTAGGGTGGTCACCCTGTGCCCTGAACAAAATTTTAATATTTTACGTGCAGTACCCCCTCTGCAATAAGCTAGTGAGGAGGAAGTCTCACACGGCCGACTACTCAGGTCCTTGGGGGTGGCTTCGATAATTGGGGTGGTGTAGGTGGTCAGATATAAAAGACAACGTCGTTCTAATTTAACATTTAATACAATATCAGGGTACGTAGTACAAAATCTTTCACAATTATCACCGATAACTCGGTACGCAGTACAAGTGTCACAATATATTCTAATAAGTGGGGCCCACACGCTTAACCTAATATACATAAAATATCTTACAAAATAATAAATCCTTTAAAATGTACAAAAGGTCATATGCCAGAAGCGTGACAAAAACTACAATTGACCCAAGGTACGTTAGAACATAAAATTACTTAAAATTATTGACATCTATTTGTGAAATAAGGCAATGCTATTAAGTGAGTGAAGTAACGATACACAAAATGTACCAAATATTACTGAAATCTAATGTGTTACTGAGATTTACGTTACAAGCAAAATATTATCAATATTCCTTGAAAATGGACGTGGACGTTGAGTAGATGTACCGGATCCCTCGTTATAGAGAAAATGATTCCGCTTACCTATGGTAGTGTCTGAATACCTTTTCCCGTCCTACCAGGGTAGCGTAATTCAGGGTGATAACAGCCGTAGGTGGTAGACCATCTACGTAGAGTCTAAGGTAACGTGCCGAGATCCCCAGTACCATACATACACAACATATCAGTCAATCATCCACCATCTAGACACCAAAATCTGGACTAGAAGTTGAAACTAAGGTCAGGCTGGAAGTCCCTCGTAAAGTGTAGGATGTGACATAAAAACTCAAGTGGAATACCAGTAACAGGTCCAAGTGAAATCATAAGGTGTCCATCCAAATAGCCATAAACCAACAAATAGATCCCAATACTTGTAATATACTCAACATTGAACAACTAACGAACGAACAAATCAACAGACAAACAAACAAACAAACAAACAAACAAACAGCCCTGCAATAAAATAAACAACCTAAGTTACAAAAC
The DNA here is from genome assembly GCA_936432065.2 of Rutpela maculata. NCBI lineage: Eukaryota > Metazoa > Arthropoda > Insecta > Coleoptera > Cerambycidae > Rutpela > Rutpela maculata. The sequence continues at coordinate 136,553,108 of OW386287.2, read as the reverse complement.
TATTTCAACCTTAAGTGGGTTTTCAGAGACGTACCTGAGATGTGATGTGGGCTGAAAGCGGTCCTTTGCCGTCAAAATGGCACTCCAAACTCTTGCATTCAGACGATGCCACGTGCTTTGAAAATTGACTTTATCCGGAAAATCCATAGCTGCATTTCCCAAAACGATACTCCAAACCAAATGAAAATACAACTAATCTTGTCGTGATGAATACTTAATCCCATAAATGGAGCAAAACTTACAATATTGCTAAAACTCGTATTCAGATGACTCAATCTTCAAGCAGCAAAAGGAAAAATGACCAAGAAGAAAATGTCCTCTATCAAAATGTCAAGTTCTTGTCTTCCGTCTCGGTACGTTCAGAATTTCTACTCCACGGCGCACCCCACAACTAGAATAGATTTTCCTAACTTCGTTTATATCCACAAATATTATCATAATATACTCTGAAAGCCGTCCCCTCATAAATCGACCCACCAAAGAAGGTTTAATCAACAATACTGGCCATTGTAGAAGCTTTACAAGGGCGTTTTTGCAATGCACTCTCTTAATGAATATCTGAACGCACTCACCCATACTACCGGTATCAAGGTATATTAAGCCATTAGGTACTGTTATTATGCAACCAGTTATACTCTAATAATTCGCGAGAGACGGTATCAATAGGCTCAAATGTACAATAAAATTTGGGAAAATAACGAAAATTAGTACATAAATTTCTGGCCATTATTAAATGTGAAAATCGACCGTAACACCCCCCCAACTTAAAGAGGATTACCTGTAATTCTCTCAATACAATTTGGGCCTTAAAGCTTAACACTCACAAGAGCAGTTCAAGAAGAGTCGGAAAAGTAAGACAATAAAACTTGTATAGTATTTACATATACAAGAAACCACCGGAAAAGTCGCCTTAGCACTCGATAAAGTCATCTCCACCCCCGAGGTCAGTCATCAAAAGTCCACGTGTAGTCAAAAAATACGAAAAGGATGAAAGATGATTTGACTCACATTCATTCTGCGCTTGATCAAGGAGCAGGAAGAGCCTCGGTAATTAATGTTGCCAGGCAGCACACACAAACTTATGAAAACCCCACCCGGAAGAAATTATGCTTCACCCAGTGTAAAACGGAAAAGACAGTATAAGGAAAGAAAAGATAAAATGTTTCAGGAGAGGACTCAAAAATCAGTCTCCACAGACGCTGTGGTGGAACGCCTGAGCAACTTTATAGTGGTTGCCAGTACTGAAATTGGAGAAGGCATAATACCTAAACCACGATACAGAAAGCTAACTAACTAACTAACTGCCTATACTTAACAGTGGGAGAAAGTATCCAGACTGTTAAGTTAACAAAAAAAATATTGGATATAGCTCCAAAGGGCTGAAACTAGAATACGTTATGTACTTCTAGGTGACAAAAGATCCATCATTTGGGAATACTCCTGCGTCAGGCGCGATGAGCAATCTTTCGATCGGACGATAGGTCAAGGGCTGAGGTGAAACGGGGAGGAAGACCTGCCTCTAAAAAGACTGTCAGACAACCTAAGCCCATACTGACGAACAAGCCCCCTTACTGATGTGTCCGTTCGACCCTCCTTGACGATCTGTCATTGAAAACAGTCCAATCGAAACCAGATCATCCCCATCCCGGAAGCAAGTTCCCTAATGGTTACAAAAAAATACCCTACTACACAGGACAACGACACCATACTTACTCACTAAACCTTAGACAAAAAGAAAAGACAGACGATATTCGGTAACAAAATTGGCAAACGGTAACTATTACTTTAGTGATGACACAAAATTAGATACGACAGACTAGATCGGTATTTAACAGAACACTACATAGTCAAAGATATACTTATTTGCTAGGCAAAAGGAATAAACTCGAGATAAGAATCAGAGAAATATAGAAAATTAGAAAACAGAGAGAAAAAAAAGACAATCACAAATAAGAATGACGTTGTTATGTCATATTTGTTGATGTCTGCCAAGTGCATGAAAATTCACCCAAGATGTTCTTTAGATCATAAGAGACGAAACCGTATTTCGACAGCAGACCCCACTGAACTACAAAATCCCGGTAAGGCACGATAATGAGTCCTTTGCCAAATACTCCACACGAAATAATAACACTTCGGTAGCCGACAGGTATCCTATTCACCCAGACAACAACCTGGCGAACTTCACCCACTTGGTTGGCATCAAATGCCTAATTGCAGACGCCCAAGACGAATGCAACCGGCAAAACGTGGCCCACCCTACAACCCTTGGATAAAGAGACCTTCATCCAGCCGGAAAACATAAGGAACAGAAATAACAAAAAATGTAACTGATAAGTAACCCACGATAACAGAATGTACGCTAAAATTACCCTAATAACTATCTAATACCGATCTAAACACCGAATAGCTAACAGCTCAAGATTGCTATTCTTCGTCGTCATCTCGTGGATCTAACTTTAAATCCTTTATGTGCCATTCCCCTCTAGAGTACCCGTTTGAATCTTTCAGCTCATACCGAATGGACGATAGTTTCTTTGAAACCTGGAAGAGACCTATAAACTTAGGCGCAAGTTTCGCTGTAAAATAATTGGCTGCGTTCGAAAGAACGTAATTTCGTAGCCAAACATAATCACCTACGGCTAATTCTACTGGTCTCCTACGCAAGTCATAGCGTCGCTTAGAACGTTGATATGCGAGATCCAGACGTTTTTGGACATCTCTGAACAGAGGTTCGAAAGCTTCCGAGCGATTTAGAGCAGACGGTTGGTCGTCTCGAAGAGGATGATTGTGTTGGTCTCCACTTATAATATGTTCTCGACCGAAGTTTATGAAGAACGGAGTGTGACCTGTGGCCTCATGTTTCTGAGTACGTATCGCACATCCAACCTTGGGTAAGAGTTTGCACCATTGCCTCTGGTTATCTGAGACATATGACCTCAGCATCGTTTTCAAAACGGCGTGCGTCCGTTCAATTGGATTGGATTGCGGATGATATACAGGATTGAATGAGATCTTACACTTATAAGCTTCGCACATCTTCGCGAGCACTTTGCTAGTAAATTGAGCTCCGTTGTCGCAAATCAGATACTCAGGGACGCCGAACACAAGAAATACGCTTTCCTCAATATGCCTCTTAATGCTTGCCGCCGTAGCCTTGCGTAATGGGAACAAAAAGACGAATTTCGTAAAGTAATCCGAAACCGTGAGAATATGCGTGTATCCTCCAGAAGACCGAGGTGGTGGTCCCACCAAGTCACAACTTAGAACCTGAAATGGCCTAGTGATGGGTGGTCGTCGCCCCATAAGACCAGCTGGCGCTTGTCTCAGAGGTTTACAAGCAATACACACAGTACAGTTCCGCACATACCTAGCTACATCAGCACGCATCTGCGGCCAATAATACCTTGCCTTTACTCTTTCGTACGTCTTATATATGCCTGCATGACCTGATGTTTCCGCATCGTGATTCTCCCGAATAATCTCCACGCGTTTGTTTTTTGGAACGACCACTTTTCAAGCTTCGGTTGGGCCTGCCAAATCTGGATAGGCCACAGGAATATGTTTAAGTAGCTGCGTATCGCGAACACGCCATTGTCGATAACGTAACGGGTGTTCCTGCACAGAACGCAACATTTTAGAATACCACCTATCTTGGGCGATATGCTGTTGCACCAAGTCAACCTTTGGGTCCGATTCGTCCTGAGAGACGGAACGAGACAACATGTCCGGTACAACATGCTCCTTGCCTTTACGATGGACAAGATCATAGTCAAATTGTTGCAGGCGAACCGCCCAACGTGCTAAACGACCTGTAGGCTCTTTCAAATTATTCAACCAAAGGAGACTCGCATGGTCCGTCACGACGGTGAATTTAGACATTTCTAGGTACGGGCGCAGCTTCTCCACGGCCCACAAAACCGTTAAACATTCACGTTCTGTCACGGAGTAGTTGCGTTCGTTTCTACTGAGTGACTACTCAAATAGCAGATAACTCTCTCACCATCAGGGTACTGCTGTGAGAGTACGGCCCCGACGGCATGTGAGGACGCATCAGTCTGAACCTGAAATGGCAGCGTGAAGTCTGGACAACTGAGGATGGGTGCAGTCACTAACGAATTTTTAATTGACTGAAACGAGTGTTCACACTCATAGGTCCAATCCCAACGACTCTTCTTACGCAATAAATTTGTCATGGGCGCGATAACCTCCGAGAAATTTGGTATAAACCTGGAATACCAAGCGGCAGTCCCTATAATTTGACGTACTTCCGTAACGTTGCGAGGCGAAGGCAAATTCAGAATCGCACTAACTTTGTCAGGATCCACATGTAACCCTTGACTATCCACGCGGTAGCCAAGATATTTAAGCTCCCCCAAACAAAACTTGCATTTATCCCTCGATAACGTCAACCCTGCCTTAAGAAGACGATTAAAGATTTCTTTCAAGGTTTGCACATGCGTTTCGAAAGTCGGTGTGACGACAATTATGTCATCGAGGTATACGAAGACATAAGGTTCAAGCTCTGGACCGAGAACTCTGTCAATCAAACGCATCCAAGTAGCCGGAGCATTAGATAAACCGAACGGCATACACTTAAATTGAAACAATCCACGACCGGGAACCGTAAATGCCGTATATTCTCTAGAATCCTCAGCGACAGGAACCTGATGATACGCAGATTTGATGTCCAAGGAACTAAGATAACGGGCGTTACCTAACTTGCTCAAAATTGCTGAGACAAACGGGATAGGATACGCATCCTTTTTGGTAACCTTATTCAGGCGACGGTAGTCAATACAAAGGCGAAATGTGTTATCTTTCTTAGGTACCAAGAGGATAGGACTCGACCATGCCGATTGAGATCTCTCAATGATACCTTCCTCGAGCATGCGTTGCACTTCCTCGTCTATGTGCTTTTGCACCACAGGCGATACCGGATAATACCGTTGCTTGATTGGCTCAGAGTCCGTTACAATTTTATGTTCTAGCAAAGTTGTGCATCCCAGTTTATTACCTACTCGGTCAAAATAAGCGGTGACCACTTCTTCGAGTTCCAACCTCTGCTCTTTCAGCAGCGTGTCTTCGGCGCAAACCGAATTGACTTGAATGGAGGGCGCATCACTATCGAATGTCCAGCAACCGTTTCTTAAGTTTGGAATGATACCCATTTCAATCCAAAAATCTATCCCGAGAATAAGAGTATGCGGTAAATCTGGTACGACCAAGACCTCAATGACCTTAACTTTATCTAGCAATTGCATAGGCACATGATAGCGTCCCACAATTTTACATGATTGATTGTTCGCGACAGTAACTTGACTAGTACTAGAGGTGTCCATCATCGGTAAACCTAACGTACGTAGCAACGTCCATCCAGGTTGTCCGACAACCGTCTTAGAAGCTCCCGAATCAAGAAGACCCTTGAACTCACGGCCTAAAATTTTGACGTCTAAATATGGACGCTGATCAGAGTCCATATGCCCCAAAATAAAGTCTAGCACTGGCTTTGTACGCGCAATCACATCTAGTCTGCGATGTTGTTGGACCGAGGCAAATCTATCCGAGTTCACATTTCGGCCCGTCTGTGACCCGGAGTGTCGTTTCCCGAACATTTTGGGCAGGTAGCAATAGTAACATTTGCGTGACCGCAGCGATAGCAATAACGCTGACGCGGTTGGTTGCACTCGCGGTGCAAATGTCCAGAACCACGACAATTCCAACACAGACTTGCAAGTCCGCGTGACGGCTGTTCTGTGGACGCACGAACCGGATTTAGTATCCCTGTAGAATCCCCTGCAGTGTCCCTAGGACCAACATCCATAGATGCGACCCCGTGTGAAAATCGCGAATAATTAAAGGCAAGAGTAGGCTCTAACATGGCTCGATAATTAGTGGACGGAGGAGTTACCTGTTGTGTGTGAAGGTGTATTTCTTCAAGGTTACGACATGACTCCAGTAAATCATCAATTGTTAGTATCGGTCTGTCCGCCCATTGTGAAGCTAAGTGCATTTGTAGATAAGGAAGGAGTCGTTCTCGAATGATCTGAACTCGTTTGCGCTCTTCCGGCTGTTTAGACAACCGGTTGAAATAATTCTCCATCGCGGCGATATATACCATGACAGGTTCAGGATTGCCTTGGGTTCGCTTTTTAAGCTCTTCCCAAATATCCCTTTCATGATGATAAGGTAAGAACGCCGATTTAAGTTTAACCACAAGTTCATCCCAAGATCCTACTTTATCCTTAGCAAACGACCGATACCAAATTAATGCATTCCCTGTAAAAAGTTCTGCGGCAGCTAAATATAACTGTTCTTTAGTCGCCCCGCGCGATACACGTAGTTCCTCTACTCTCTCTAAGAAATTGAAAATACTACCTTTCCCATCAAACCTCAGATTCCATTTACTAACCGCAATTGGTTTACCAGAATAAGTCGATTCGTAAAAATTTCCCCTATTCGTGGGTCGCGATACATTTACATTCCTAGACGTCCCTAATAATCCTTCTGATTGCGTAACGTTACCCCCAAGACTTGTATTAGCCGTTAACGCTGAACTTGGAGAACTAGATATAATCTGTGGTACACTCCTGAAAGTTACCCGAGGCCTATCTGTTTGCAACTCAATCAAATCCCCAGAATTCGCAATTCCGATAAGATCCTGTGGACTGTTCTCGGTAGGTAAGACTGAAGAAGAACCCCCATGAGCCGAGTCATGCATGACTTCCGGAAGTAATGGATGGTCGGTATCAAGCAAAGAATATTCTGCGTTTGTCCTATTGACGCTAGTATCTCTGGTATCCTGTGAAGGCCCCTGCGATTGTGAATTCGGCTGTGATTCCATCAAATTCCCGACATTGTCAATCAGCTGCATACAACGCGCCATTAAATTTACTTTATCCCGGTTTTGATTTTCCGATAAATCTGTTAATCTCGAGAGTCGACCATTAACATGAAGCAATCGTGTATGAATGCGTGAATGCTCATTGACTTTATTGGACATATCAAAGTTCTCTACATCGGTACCGAGTTGTTGTATTTTCCTATCACAGATATCTAATTCCCCTTCAATGTCTAATTCAACATCTGGAAAATTTGTTGAAAATCCTAACCGTTCACACCGCATTAACCCCCTTAAAGTACTCCGCTTCTCCGCTACTGTACCTTCTGAAGATAAACCTCTTATAGAAAGCTCATACGACAACTCGTCTCCCAATAAACGATTAATTTCCATGGTGAAGGATAATGTTATATAAAAGCACAAAAGAAAAAAGTTCTAATCCCGATATCCCGAATATTTATAGCCTAGAACGAGGCTGTTAGCATACAAATCCCCAATCAATATAGCAGCAGAAAAAAAATAAAAAAATAATCAATATCTGGCACTTGCTAATCAATAATCTCCCCCCCTCCAAGAAGAGAGTGTATATATACACGAAAAAAAATATAACATAAACTCTATACGTAAAATAGTACCTACAAAAAAATATATAACCGAACCTGCAATGATTATTCAAGTAAGTAAGCACTACTATCATATATAGCAAAGTCTGTAATAAATATTAACTAAATGATCAAGTAATAAGTACCAGCTAAGTAAATAAGTACTAATATAATAAATGAAAAAAATCAGTAAATAAAATGACTACGTGACTAAGTATGATCAACCGCGACTACGTACCTCTGTACCGCCAGTTCCTACACTATCAGAAGTCAACCCCAAATACCATCAAGAACGAATGGGCGCCATTGTTGCAGGGGCCTGGGCCCACTTTAAAAGGGGGCCCCAAAGGCTGCTAAACCTCGAACGCAGGGTAGGGTGGTCACCCTGTGCCATGAACAAAATTTTAATATTTTACGTGCAGTACCCCCTCTGCAATAAGCTAGTGAGGAGGAAGTCTCACACGGCCGACTACTCAGGTCCTTGGGGGTGGCTTCGATAATTGGGGTGGTGTAGGTGGTCAGATATAAAAGACAACGTCGTTCTAATTTAACATTTAATACAATATCAGGGTACGTAGTACAAAATCTTTCACAATTATCACCGATAACTCGGTACGCAGTACAAGTGTCACAATATATTCTAATAAGTGGGGCCCACACGCTTAACCTAATATACACAAAATATCTTACAAAATAATAAATCCTTTAAAATGTACAAAAGGTCATATGCCAGAAGCGTGACAAAAACTACAATTGACCCAAGGTACGTTAAAACATAAAATTACTTAAAATTATTGACATCTATTTGTGAAATAAGGCAATGCTATTAAGTGAGTGAAGTAACGATACACAAAATGTACCAAATATTACTGAAATCTAATGTGTTACTGAGATTTACGTTACAAGCAAAATATTATCAATATTCCTTGAAAATGGACGTGGACGTTGAGTAGATGTACCGGATCCCTCGTTATAGAGAATATGATTCCGCTTACCTTTGGTAGTGTCTGAATACCTTTTCCCGTCCTACCAGGGTAGCGTAATTCAGAGTGATAACAGCCGCAGGTGGTAGACCATCTACGTAGAGTCTAAGGTAACGTGCCGAGATCCCCAGTACCATACATACACAACATGTCAGTCAATCATCCACCATCTAGACACCAAAATCTGGACTAGAAGTTGAAACTAAGGTCAGGCTGGAAGTCCCTCGTAAAGTGTAGGATGTGACATAAAAACTCAAGTGGAATACCAGTAACAGGTCCAAGTAAAATCATAAGGTGTCCATCCAAATAGCCATAAACCAACAAATAGATCCCAATACTTGTAATATACTCAACATTGAACAACTAACGAACGAACAAATCAACAGACAAACAAACAAACAAACAAACAAACAGCCCTGCAATAAAATAAACAACCTAAATTACAAAACTATTTCAACCTTAAGTGGGTTTTCAGAGACGTACCTGAGATGTGATGTGGGCTGAAAGCGGTCCTTTGCTGTCAAAATGGCACTCCAAACTCTTGCATTCAGACGATGCCACGTGCTTTGAAAATTGACTTTATCCGGAAAATCCGTAGCTGCATTTCCCAAAACGATACTCCAAACCAAATGAAAATACAACTAATCTTGTCGTGATGAATACTTAATCCCATAAATGGAGCAAAACTTACAATATTGCTAAAACTCGTATTCAGACGACTCAATCTTCAAGCAGCAAAAGGAAAAATGACCAAGAAGAAAATTTCCCCTATCAAAATGTCAAGTTCTTGTCTTCCGTCTCGGTACGTTCAGAATTTCTACTCCACGGCGCCCCCCACAACTAGAATAGATTTTCCTAACTTCGTTTATATCCACAAATATTATCATAATATACTCTGAAAGCCGTCCCCTCATAAATCTACCCACCAAAGAAGGTTTAATCAACAATACTGGCCATTGTAGAAGCTTTACAAGGGCGTTTTTGCAATGCACTCTCTTAATGAATATCTGAACGCACTCACCCATACTACCGGTATCAAGGTATATTAAGCCATTAGGTACTGTTATTATGCAACCAGTTATACTCTAATAATTCGCGAGAGACGGTATCAATAGGCTCAAATGTACAATAAAATTTGGGAAAATAACGAAAATTAGTACATAAATTTCTGGCCATTATTAAATGTGAAAATCGACCGTAACAAGTTTTTTATTATTCCAATATCATCTGCCACAGGCACAACTTCACACAAATATAAATCAGATCTTTCCTGTTTTTGGGCCGTTATTTATAGGACAAATTAATTAACAAATTATTGCGTTTAGTAGGAACAGTTCGTCTATTATATTCAATGTATCGTTTCACACTGTCTGTCCGATCTCGAAGCAGTCTAAAACGAAATGACCCACAAACACGTGCGCACGTACACACAAACACGCAATCACGCACGCACTTGTACATGTACATACTCAACGCGCTCCAAATTAGTTAAAAAACATAGTTTTGATATGGATGTGAAAATACCCCTTCAACACTGTATCTCGGCCAATTTTCATCATACATTGGCAGTGCAAAATCAAATTGATGGTACTTAACTCAACTATCCAAAATAATAGGTTTGCTTTAAAAAAAAAATAATATATTTCGAGATAAAGAATACATTTTCATTCCTATAAAACACCCTTCTGAACCCTTTGGAGTTAGGGGCTCATCGGTTCCTCAATAATAACGGTGAAACCTACAATTCTTCTAATTTTCATCGACTTTTATTATTACTACCGATTACTCTACCCATGAAATTCTTATCCAATTAAAACCCTTCACTTTTGAGAAAAAGTATTATTTTAAAACTGGAATTGGTTTACGAAATTCTTTAACACCTCCTGAACCAATGGAAATAAAGCTCACATTAAGATTTGTCGAGAAAAAATTCTTTGTAGGGACTTATTCACGGGTACCCTCCCATTTTTTTGCTCTACAAACACACCTATAATCCCTATCCTACATTCTGTACCACACATCATGACCATGACCCAAATCCAGCCCAGTGTAGACGTATCCGGCCCGGCGGTAAGTTTTCGGAAATGGCAACAATGTCTACCGTACGTAAATCAAATAAAAAATAATATAAAACTCAATCTATGGTTTCATAATAATGAACACCAACAAGAGGTTTTATCAGGGGTAATATAATACACGATACGCTTAATATCGACAATTCTTGAAATGCGTTGTACCATTGGCATACATAGTATTTTATTTTATTCTCAAGTTTGCTTATACTAATATAATTTGTGTAAGTTGGTCATTTTATTCTAAAAGATTAAATTCCTCGAAAAAGAATTTCAGTTTACATTTTGGACTTATGAATAATTATTATTTTTCACCAAGAATTTCTAGACTGTTGCTTTTTTATTATCTTTTACTTAGTTATTAATTCAGAAAATAATATTGGTTTAAGTGAAAAAGAATTTTCATTTTTATGCGTCTGTATTTTTATTTCAAATAAATATGAGAATTAATTTGATGTGGGCATTGCTTGACTTCAGAAAATTCTATCATAACCAGGGCTCGGGAATTTTATCTCCGCCCCAGAGACAGCTATCATATAGACATTATATTGTATTGCAAACATCTACTGAAGCATTCAGAAAAACGACGAAAAGGTGAAATATTCATCATTGCCAGCTACAATGTATTTTTGATAATAAATTTAAGCTAAAAACGATAATGGTTCTCACAAAAAACATGTAATATACAGGGTGCGCCACTTAAAACTCCCCAGGCTTTTAACTTTCTTATTTTTTAAGCGACGACCTTGTTGGGCACATCAAATTGTAGATATTTTTAAGGCATTTAAACGTGTGTACAGAGTGATTAAAAAAAAATTTTTTTTTGAGAAAATTGTTAAAAAAGAAATCTTAATTTCCTTGAATATTTTTTTACCTCACCCTGTACATGAACTGTGATAATGTTTTCTTATAAAGGTTTTAATTAGCTTCAATCTATGTTATTACCTGATATTCGAAATTCTTTTTGGTTTTAGAGGAAGCAATTAAAAACACTCTTTCCGATTCCAAACTGATTTTTTTTTAATATAACTTTGAAAAGAATGTAAATAATAATTTTATGCTTTATTTGTAAAAGACATATCACAAACAATATTCAACGTAACAAAACAGCAACAAGAAACAAAAGAAATTCATATTTTTAATAACAAACTTATTTTAAAATGTACTAAATAGGAAATTGCAAAACTTTTATTTTTTTAAATTTTGTATTTTAATAACATGAATTGAGGTTAATTAAAATCTGTATAAGAAAATTTAACACAGCTCATGTACAGGGTGAGGCAAAAAAATATTCAAAGAAATTAAGTTTCTTTTCTTAACAATTTTTTCAAAAAAATTTTTTTTAAATCACTCTGTATGTATGTTTAAAGGCTTTAAAAATGTCTACAATTTGATGTACCCAACATGATCATCACTTCAAAAATAAATAAGTTTCAAGTGGCACACCCTGTATATCTAGCAAATAAAAAACAATTTTGAATCAAACACATACTTTCCTATTCTGTTTAATGGGTGCCGTGTTTATTTTGCTTATTTTCATAATAATTAAATATAAAAACCCAATAAGCTGCTGGAAACATGAAACATTTTTTTCCAATAAAATAAATCATTTTTATATAATATTAAATCATACATACAAAACAAACAAAGTTAAGAACTAATGCCATAAAACTGCTATGTACCGTGTGCATCACAAATGTACACAACGTGATAAAGTTTTATTTCATTTTAAAATGTTAATACGAACCTACTTTTATCGGAAATTATTTCTGAAATGTACTGACAATTACCTAAAAACCTAGTTGATTCTTTTACGATTGCAGTGTCTAGGGCATTCGATTCTGACCGAGTGTCAACATTAGATTCCAATGTACGACGGTACTTTTATGTTTTTTACTAATGCGGTTTTATGATCTCCTTTAATTTGGTGGCGCCACCGAAATTATGAAACATTGATTTGACAAAATCCCTTTTGCTATACCTACATTGTGACAATCTGCGCATTTACGTAAATATTTAATAAGGGGAAAGGGTAGACCATCCGCAGTTTCGTAATAAGTAGTACAAATCTAGCCATATGTATGTATGGTCTACAAACCTAGCGTGAAATTATACGACGGAGTATAAATATATATGTCTCTTGCTTCTCAGGCTGCTTATGGATTTGCGATTTTCTAGAACTGCAATTTGATGGAACAGATTTTTATTGTAGTAGTTGCAACAAAACAATTTCTTGGACGTCTAAACCAAATTTTAATAGACATAATTCCCCACAAAAGCATAGGAGTGCTAGTGACTCTACTGATAGTGACACTGAGTGTTTATAATAAACTGACCATATTAACTTTGGATATTAAGGAATTCCCTAAAGAAGGTACAAGGTAAAATATGTTGTGTCATTCTTGCACAAAAATCTTTCCGCGCTGACCTAGAGTCAACCCTGATTTTGACGTCATAGAGATAAAATTCCCGAGCTCTGATCATAACGCATAATATTTTTCACGGAGTTCTAAGCAACTTTCAAGACAACTAGCAGACTTATAGATAATGCTTCTTCACTAATAGGCAAAATAAAAACCGGATATATCTTGTTCTTCTGTCAAAGCAGTTAGAAAGGTCAGATTTTACACAGTTATAGATATACCCTAACTCTCAAAGCAACTGAAAACATGAAACACCCGGTATATTTTCCTTCGGAACGGGGAGGACATAATCACAAATATTGTTGGAGATCCACATTATATGTTAGCACATATTAAACAATTGCTGCATATAAATGGAATTATTATGCAACAAGATTCTTGTGTCATGCACATAAATAAAATAACATATTAAAAAAGATTTAGCGCTTTACAAAATAAAATATAAGCATAGATAATGAGGCGTTACATTTATTCCGGGAACATAATTTAGAATGTGATTTATGTTACAAAAATTGAGAACAACGAAGCGGTTTAAATATATTACTCAAAGTCTTTTGCAAGAAACTTGTAAAAGGACAGTAAATACAGATTAATAACAAGTCAGTGGAAATTTCTCTAAAAGACTAATAAGAAAAGTTTAAAAAGAACTTGAGAACAGCCAGTGATCAATAACCAATTTTATAACACCACTATAAAGCTGTAGTTATATACATTGCTTAAGAATCTGTATCGTTTCGGTTAGAGCGTGGCAACTTTTAATAATTAACTCGTTTGATGCATGGCCTGTCTGGAGTGCAGATTCTCCGCTTAGCTCTTAGTTCGTAATGCCAAATTCGTGATTTATTATCTCCTTAATTAATTTCAAATCGATGAGAGAGCAATACTATTCATCCAGTTAAGTGTACTGTAATTGTACCGTACATACTATACATATTATGTTTCTACTGTAACTAAACAAAAAAAAGAACGTTATTTCTGAACAATTCCTCGTTTAATTGAGTGGAATGAAAACTTTTTTGACAAAACTCAATATAGAATTAATTTGTTTTCCATGGAAAACTATTTGTAAATGGATAACTCAAAGAGTATAAATAATTTAGCCATGAATATAGGTTTTCGAATTGTTTATTACGAGTCTGATATCACTGAATCGTTGAATCGAAATTGATAATGGCGGATTCAATAGGTGTTATACACAGGCACACAAGAAAAGGTCATGTACTTTTTTTACCGACTATCATATTTATATGAAACCGAATCCGAGGTCAGAATTGTCACATGTCGTCAATATGTTCATTAGGGTGTTCCTTATTTTTCGACTTTCATTTTTTTTTTGGTCTCACCCCCTAAAAAGTTTATATTTGATATAAGAATTACACACCCAAAATTTCAGCCTCCTAGATGACCCCTTCCCGTGCCGACAGGGGAGTAAAAAACCACAAACTAGAATATTGAATTATTCTTTATAACCCCAAAAGACTGTTATTTGATATAAAAATAAAGAAAACGCTTTACCGACCTTTCGGCAGTGTCGTTGACAACTTTAAGTGACATTATTACTTCTCGTAAGAATCTTGCGTTCCTCATGTTTTCGGATCGTGATTTAAAAATTTGAATCAATATTGAATCGAGAAATTAGATCCATGCTATTTTTTTAAATGAATGTGTCAATTGTTCTCGCTGAAAAGTGAGAACAATTAGATACCAAATTCAGTAAAAAAAAATTATATTAACCCTTTCAGCCCCGATTTTTTGATAAGCAAGAAACATTTTTTGGCATAGATTATTAATTAATACCCGCCAATAACTCTTCAACCACATTTAGACCAGTTTCCTCCACAGATTTATGAACTAGGAAATAGTAGCCAATGCTTCCATCAGGTCAAGAAGAAGAAAAATTAAATATGAAAATTTTATTTTTATTTTATTTTACATGGAAATTTTTGAAACAATTTTTAAATTTAGATAAACATAGATGTACGTTGCACTTCTCACACTGAATTCGTGAACGTCCTTCACAAGTCTCATGGCCATTTGTATGTATTGGTCAATGGCGAAGATTATCGAATCTTATATCGTCCACTGGAATGGACTGTAGTTTTTGACGTTTTATTGATAGAGGTCAATTTCTATCACCACAAAGCATAGATATTTTTACTCCCCACGAGTTTGGTTTTCCGTTATATACTATTTGACTGATAGTTGTCTCTTAAATGGTATTGATTCATCAATAGAAAGATTTTTTTCAATTACCAATTCTTCGCAACGATTTTCGAATAATTTTATTATTGGACGTACTTTCCAAAGCTTATCACTATCATTGTTACGTTCTTTGTTGAGATCCACAATATGTAAGATTTTCTGATTCAAATCTACTACGTGGTATGCCAATTTCATCCAGAAATTTGATTCTTGTCGCAGGTGCCTAATACAATCTCAGCCTAGGAAAACGAAGTATGCCCATTATAATATGCAAGGCTACAAGTTTTCTAATTTCACGCGCATTCGTATTGATATTTTTTCCGTTTTTTTCAGCCACTTCAGCAAATATTCCCCTTGGAAAGTATTTAGAGAAATGCGCGTTTGACTGTCATAGGTATTTTCATTCTTATTGTTAGGTGGAGTAAACACAATTTTTGGTGGTGACGAAACTGATGTGATCATCAGATCGACGCGACCGACTGATGATACAGATAACTATGCGCAAATGTTTTTATAAGGCACAGTTGCGTTCACAACTCATTATGCTACGTGGTTTCTAAGGGGATGGTGTACCAAGTGTATTACCAGAAAAGGCATAACAAAATTAATCAGCTTCAGAAATTGAATGGAATGTGACGTATATTTGTTTTTACTCGAGAAATTCACTATTTTGCTTAACTTTATGCTTCTCGTGGTAAGGGTAAATATCAACCATATGGGTTGAAATTATTATTTTCTTCTTTTTATATAAAACAAATATAATTGAGGTAGCGATTTCAAAAAAATTCCACCTTGATGTTTCTATTTAAAAAAATTGTTTTTCACAAACTTCTAGGTCTTCTCGTGACGGGAAGGAGTATGTTTAGAAGTCTGAAATTTTGAGTGTGTGATTCTTATATGAAATGTAAACTTTCTGGGGGGTGAGACCGAAAAAAATCAAAATTTTTTTTTCTTCAAGTATAAATAAGGAACACCCTAATCTTCATGTAAGCTCAAAAAGCAGCTTAGCACAAGCCTAAAATCAGATAAAAAGTAAATTGGCAAATAAAACGAGTTGATCCACGTTTTTGGAGTATGGAGTATGGAATTAGCAGGAGGGTGGTCAAAAACCACAGCACTTAGGCCCCATTGGACCCCTTGTACATCCTCCCTCTAGGCAGACACTCGCCTAGGCCTTCAACCAACCTAATCTTTCGAAGTAGGTGGTGATGTTGCCTAGGGGCATCTCCCTTACATTGGCCAAGGTAGGCCAACGCTCTCCCAAGATGGATTCTCTGATTGATGAGACGGCTGAACAGTCACAGAGTACGTGTTGAACCGTCTCATCTTCTTGTTCACAACCTCTGCAAAGAGGTGTTTCGCTTAATCTCATATTGTATAGATGTTTCCTTAGCGGACAGTGTCCAGTCTGGATTCCTGTTATAAAACGTAGATTCCTTCTGGTCATTGACAGGTAGTCCATTGCTGTTTTCTTGTTGGGATACGTGAGTAGTTCCCTAGCGAGCTGACACCTGCTTGTTTCATCCCACAGCTTCTTAAATTCGTTGTGTTCACCTTAATTAATTGTATTGTCGCCGTAATCGGTAACAAACTGGCCGGGCCTGGTCCAAAGATAAGTTGGCCTGCTGCCTTCTTGGCCAGTTTGTCGGCTTTTTTGTTGCCACTGCACTGTGCGTGTCCTTTCACCCAGCATACCGAGATGTTGTTCGTACTGGAGGCACCCACAAGTGCTTGATGACATTCCCATACTGCTCCTATGGTTATTTTGTAACTTCTCAGGGCTAGTAGTGATTGTCTACAGTCTGTGTAGATCCTGATTGTTTTGCCCGTAGTTTGTCTCTCTCTCTCTTTTGCGGCTATGGTTATGCCCGCCAGTTCAGTTTGTACTATGCTGGCTCGCTCATCCATAGTCCATTTATATTGGATTTGCAGGCTTCTGGAATATATTCCACATCCTGCCCCCTCCTTCTTCCTTGATCCGTCTGTGAAAATGTTTATCACATCTTCACCAGCGGTCTCGTTTTCACTATTTGTCTGTATTGTGTAGGGTCTGTCAAAGACAAATCGGGGAGAGATACCATCTGTGCATGCCTGTAGAAGAGGCGTCTTCCTGACAGCCTCGTTCCACATGCGACTTCTGGTCTCCCCACAGCCTACATTTTGTTGTAGACCAACGGACTTGAGGCGTGTCATTGTTATTAAGGCCACTTCTCCTAGATATAGATCCAGTGGTGGCAGACACAGCATTACCTCCATTGCTCTCGTTGGCGTTGTTCGCATAGCTCCTGTTATGCTTAGGCAGGCAACTCTCTGCACTTGGCCGAGCTTGGCTCTCGCTGTAGTCTGTTTACTCTTAGGCCACCAGACCACAGCTCCATAGGTTATCATTGGTCTTATGATGGCAGTGTATATCCACATGACCACTTTGGGTTTCATTCCCCAGATTTTCCCCACGGTCCTGCGACACTGCTCATAAGAAATGTAAGCCTTTTTTAGTCTTCTGTCTAAGTGAAGATTCCATGTTAGTTTGGCGTCAAAGGTTACCCCAAGGTATTTCACTTCTGATGCGAAACTTAGTGTTGTGTCCAGGAGAACTGGTGCTTTCAGTGCTCCTGGTTTCCTTTTTCTTGTGAAGAGAACCATCTCCGTCTTCCTGGGATTAACAGACAGCGAGTGTTCTCTGCACCATTTTTCAATTATTCTTAGAGCCCCCTGCATCCTTTCACAGAGGCTGCTTCAAATTTTCCGTTGAGCAGTATTGTTACATCATCTGCGTAGGCGATTGTGTGGAAACCCTCTGAGTTGAGGTGGCACAAGAGGCTGTCGAGAACTAAGTTCCATAGCAGTGGTGATATTATACCTCCCTGCGGGCAGCCTCTCGCGACCATTCCTCGCACAGAAGCGTCTCCCACACTGATTTGTACAGCTCTTTTGGAGAGCATGCTGGATATCCAGCTTCCCATAATCGTGGGGACGTTTCTCTCCACTAGGGCTGCCGTGATTTTTGGGAAGGTGGTTTTATCAAACGCACCTTCTATGTCTATGAAGACACCTAGGGTGGACTCTTTATTGTCCAGGGATTTCTCAATCCGACTCGCGACCGCATGGAGGGCGGTGTCGGTGGATCTTCCCATGTGTATGCATGTTGATTGGGATGCAAAGGGTTGTCTTTCACTACGACATCCCTTATGTATCGTTCACATAGCTTCTCCATCGTCTTGAGAAGAAACGAGGTTAGGCCGACAGGCCTATATGCTTTGGGGGTGGTATTATCCATCCGCCCTGTCTTTGGAATGAACACAACTTTCACTTCTCTCCATATCTCTGGAATATGAAGGTGCGCCAAGCTCGCCCTAAATACTCCGACCAGGTGCGGCAATAGTTCATCCAGTCCCCATTGCAGTAGGGCGGGATAGATGCCGTCAATGCCTGGTGATTTGAACGGAGAGAAGCTCTGTATTGCCCATCTTATCCTATCTTCGCTCACTACTTGGTTGGCCATTTGCCAATCCAAATCTGAGGGCTGAGTGTCGACTTCGTTTGGCCATTTCTTCCATTCTGTTATCACAGATTCCGGGAAGTGAGTTTCCATAAGTAACTCTAGGCTTCCACGAAGGTCGGTTGTTCTTGTGCCATCGTCCTTTTTTAATAGGCAAAGGTCATGGTCTTTATCTTTGGCGAGGATTTTGCAAAGCCTAGCGGTCTGTGAGTAATCTTCGATTTCCTCACAGTAGGTTCTCCACGCTTCTCTTTGTCTTTGTCTGACTAGTTTCTTAACCTCTTTCAGGTTGGTTTTGTATGACTCCCAATCTGATTCCTGTCTAGTTAATTTTGCTTTGTTGAACGAGGCCCTAGCCTTCTTCTTGAGGTCAGTCAGCCCCTGACACCACCACTTGGTGGCCTCATTGGACTGTTGCGAGGGCCTCAAGGGGCAGGATGTCTCAAAAGCTTGTCTCCTTGCTATTTGCAATATTTTAACATATTGCTCTATTTCACCACTACTTCCGGGTGTTCTTATGCTAACTCCTTCCAGGTTCTCCCTGAGTTGATATCGATATATGTCTTTGTCAGTCCTCCGGGGATCTCGGAAGGGTTTTTTCGGTGTCTTAATAAGGTTGATTTCAAAGTTTATCCATTGGTGGTCTGATAGTGTTACGCAGTCAGACACATGCCAATTTTGGATTAGGCTAGATATATGCCACGTTGTTAGTGTTATATCTATTATGGTCTGACTTCTGGAGTTTATAAATGTTGGTGTTGCTTACAGTAAGGTTGTTACCAGTTATATAATCATAAAGTAACTTACCCCTTGCATTGTTGTCTTCACTGCCCCAGGTCACATGGTGTGCATTGGCGTCACAGCCCATGATCAGTTCCCAGTTTTGATTGCGGCAGTGTGCTACCAGTTCCTCCATTTCTTTTGATGGTGGGAGAGAGGCCGAGTCCTGGGGGAGGTATACTGATGCTAAAACAACAGTTGTTAGTTTATTTGCCACCAAACATTCCACCTTAACGGCCATTAGATCAGATGTTGAGAGGTGTTGAAGTGGCTGGGTTTTGATGTGCCGAGGGACGTAGATGGCTGTCCTCGGTCTCTCTGTTGTTGGTGAGCTGAAAATAGGTCCACTTAGTCTTGACAACCCTGTTATTTTAGTTTGAACTATCCAGGGTTCCTGGATTAGTGCCAGTGTATCCTGCTCTTCAACCAGGCGTCGGCACAGTGTTGCCGTTACCGCCCTGCTGTGTTGCAGGTTGCACTACACTATGCTTACCTTACTTACCCACGTGTTTATACGTATTTTGGAGCGCTGAAACTAAATACGAGGTCAGAATTGTCACATGTCGTCAATATTTTCATGTAAGCTCAAAAGACAGCTTAGGACAATCCGAATCAGAATTTTCTTATCATGTCAGGATTTTGACAACCTCAGAAAAATCTCAAAACACAAGTGGAACAATCGAAAGTTTTTCTACCACCGCTTCTTATTAAACTCGGTCTTATGAAGCAATTTGTCCTTGAATAAGGAAGGTGAAACCTTTAGTTACCTGAACGAAAAAATTCTAGCCATTTCTGAGGCGAAATTGAAAGAAGGAATACTTAACGGACCACAAATTCGAACTATGCTAAGGAATAAAGTATTTGTTACCAAGATGAATGCCGTCGAATAATCTGCTTGGGTTAGTTTCAAATCATCGTGGAGAATATTGTTGGAAATGGAAAAATAAATACCAATAAACGTGTAGTAGCAGAAATGGTTGAAAACTTTCAAAAATTGGGATGTTTAATGAATTTAGAATTACATTTTCTAGATTCTCATGTTAATAACTTCCCAGAATTTCGGAGATTATAGCGAGAAGCAAGGTGAACGGTTCCACCAAGATATAAAAGAAATGGAGCGTCGCTACCAAGGAAAATGGGACGTAAATATGATGGCCGATTACTACTGGATGCTTAAGAGACTTCCCAGACAGTGGCAAGAAAAGGAAGAGAAACCCACTGCACAGGTCTTTTGAGTCAAAACGAGTACGATGTCACAGGAAGAAATAAAGAGCGATTTTTTACGAATTCAAAAGGGTCGAGATTTTCTCGATCTTTATTTATTTTATAAACATAATTTGGGGTAGTCTTCACATGTTTTTTGAGCCTGCGTCAAAATATAAACGTTTTTACGTGAGAATTCCATTCTGACATATATTCGTGTTTAACCCAAAAATACGTGCTGATATGATGCTAATTTATTTTTTTTTATTTTACATGTACATGCATTTTTGACCATTTCTGAGGTGTTTTTTGAGATTTTTCTGAGGTTATGTCAAAATCCTGGGATGATAAGAGAATTCTGACCTCGGATTCGGTTTCAGCACCCCAAAATACATATAAAAATATGGGTCAACTCATTTAATCACTCCATTTACTTTTTACACGATTTCAGGCTTGTTCTAAACTGTTTTTGAGATTACATGAAAATATTGATAACACGTGACAATTCTGACTTCGGATCGGTTTTAGCGCTCCAGAATACGTATAAAAACATGGGTCAACTCGATTAAACTTCCAATTTACTTTTTTCCGGTTTCGGGTTTGTTCTTAGCTATTTTTTGAGCTTACATGAAAATGTTGACGACATGTGACAATTCTGACCTCGGATTCGGTTTCAGCGCTCCAAAATACGTATAAAAAAATGGATCAACTCGTTTAGTCTCTCAATTTACTTTTAACCCGGTTTCAGGCTTGTTCTAAGATGTTTTTTGAGCTTACATGAAAATATTGACGACATGTGACAATTCTGACCTCGGGTTCGGTTTCAGCGCCCCAAAATACATTATAGATATGACATAAGTAAGACTTATTAAAGAATGTTGCAACGAATTAGCTTGCTATTTAGCAATAATAATAAACAAATCCGTACTAGCTGGAACTTTTCCTAACCGGCTAAAAATATCAAAAGTTACGCCAATTTTTAAGAGGGGTGATCCCCAACAAATTGAAAACTACAGGTCTGTCACGACGTTAAGTCCTATATCCAAAATATTAGAAAAGGCTGTTTATGAACGTTTAATTAACTTTAT
Organism: Rutpela maculata; assembly: GCA_936432065.2. Taxonomy (NCBI): domain Eukaryota; kingdom Metazoa; phylum Arthropoda; class Insecta; order Coleoptera; family Cerambycidae; genus Rutpela; species Rutpela maculata. The sequence goes on along the minus strand of OW386287.2, from coordinate 136,531,415 downwards.
TAATAAACATAAATTACTTACCGACAGTCAACACGAGTTTCGAAAAGGGCTTTCAACTGAAACTGCTGCAGTTGAGTTAGTGCAATATGCTCGTGACAAATTAAACAAAAAGGAATGTGTAATAGGCATATTTTTTGACTTGTCACGAGCTTTTGATACTCTTGACCCTACATATTTAGCCCAGAAATTGGATGCACTAGGTATAAGAGGCTCCATTAATAATTGGATCATTTCATACATGACCAGTAGAAAAATAACAGTTAAAATGGAACAGAGTACCTCCGATATTTATGATGTTGAGCTTGGAACTCCTCAAGGGGGAATTCTGGGACCATTGCTGTTTCTTTTGTATATTAATGACTTGCCGAATCGTATCACCGACGGGAGAGTATTTATATATGCAGATGATACAACGGTAGTGGTCTCAGATGCTAATGGCGATGCGACGATAAAAAAAGCCCAACATGCCATAAAAGAATTTTATGAGTGGTGTCAAAACAATCATCTTGTTGTCAATGCGGAAAAAACTGTGGCTACAGAATTTTCAAATAAAAATAAGACACCATCTACTTTTAATTTGAAAATAGAGAATCAGGCGGTAGAAAACCAAAGTACAGTAAAATTCCTGGGATCCTACATCGACTTCAAGCTATCATGGAATGAGCAAATTGAACATGTCTGTAGTAAACTTAACAAGGCCTACTATGCCATGTTCTCTCTAAAAAGTACACTTGATGAGAAGGATCAAATTAACGTGTATTACGTATTAGCCTACTCAGCGATCTGTTATAATATTATTGGCTGGGGACAAGCAACTTCTAATGAAAGGGTATTTATTCTACAAAAGAGAATAATACGCCTTATATTTGGCTTAAAGCGTATGGACTCCTGTAGAGACATTTTTGAACAGAAAAAAATATTAACCGTAGCTTCAGTATGTTTATTAAAATTATTACAGCACATTCACAGCAACAAAGATAAATTGAAAACATGCACTGATATTTACAAATACAGCACAAAAAATAATAATAATTTTTACATAAAAAAATGCAGCAGTGAAGCCTACAAAAAATCACCATATTATACAGGTTGCTACTATTAAAATATGTTACCACACGAAACAAAAAATTTGAAATCACCAAAACAATTTAAAAACAAAATTAAGAACATGTTAACAGATGTTTTTTACAATATCAATGAATTTGAACAACATATTAAATTGCAGGAAAATGAGATTTTTTGATTTCTTACAGCTTTAACAATCTTACAGTGTTATTATAATGCCTAGTCATAGTTAATCGTAATGTCTGTATCATATTTCTCGTTTGTTACTTACCTTTTATGTTTATCTACTTTTTATAACGAAGTATACCTATTGGTATATATAACTAGCTGACCCAGCAAACGTTGTTTTGCCATATAAATTATAAATTTTTGTCCAAAAAATAAAAATAAAATTTCTGGATAGGGCCACCCTTATCACTTAGGAGTATAAAAAATAGCCTACGGCCTATTCTCAGACCTACCAAATATACACCAAAAATTTCATAAAAATCGGTCAAGCCGTTTCGGAGGAGTTCGATAACAAACACTGTGACACGAGATTTTTATATATTAGATTAATTTATATATTATTTTTTTATATTTATATATTTTCTTGTATGTTTCTTATGAATTTTTGTACAATCTGACATACCTTATCCATTGTACAACAATTGAAGTTGTACCATTGTGGCATTTAAAGGTGAATAAATTGAATTGAATTGAATTGAATTGAATTGAATAGTCGGTAGTTACATTGAAAAAAATATCGTTCGTAATATTAATGAGTGCCGATTATTGACAAAAGTTTATCAAACACAGAAATCTATTTATTAATAGAATGTACAGTTGTTCATTAGTTTATAACTCGCGTTCGTTGATTTAATAATAAATGTACTGTATTACTTAATAAATACTTTTGCATAACTATTTGTTAAAACAAGGAATTATTTATTAAAATCATGAACATTTTCATTGAATGCATTAAAACATTTAGCAATTTTTACGAACAATATCTATAAAATAATTTTGTTATATTAATATACAAAATCATTAATTACTGTTCGTTGTTTCAATGTTCGCATTTTATTGTTAACGAACGAAGTAACAAAGGTCTAGGTAAAGCATGTTTTTTCTCTTTTCACATCATTTTGACAATCGTGTGTTGTGCTTGTGCATATGGCTTGTATCTTCGTAGGAGAGAGGTAAGAATATTTCTTTATTAAGCATTAACATAATAATTTAAATTATTATTTACAGTTACTTAAATTACGGCCAAAAAGTTAATTTTGTAATTTATATTTAATTTTAGCATATTTCATTAAAATTTTGTTTCATTTTTCACTTTTACTTATTATACATAAATAGCTATTGTACTAATAAAAAATATTTTATCAGTTTTTAATGATGTCGAGTTATTCATGCTTACTGTTACAAAAAATGTTAATATTTGATATTTATAATTAAAATAAATTTTATTTTAGGAATATTATTGTGTTGCGTACATGTGTTGCGTACAAAAAAATCAAAACAAAATAAAATGTTAAAAAAATTAAAAAACGGAAAATGTTTTGGGTAAGTAAATAAAACTGCGTAAAAGTTCATTCTTAAGAATCTACCTAACGCAACTTGTATAACAAATTGAACTACTTTCATTACCAACAGTTTTGAAGGAGGTCTAGTAATACAGTAACTGGAGGTTTTAACTTCGGAATAATGTCATATTGAACGGATTTCGCTCCTCCTCTTAAAACACACATCCCCCTAAAAAAACACATCCTCACAAAACCACTCTTCTTATCATCTTTTCCCTCTACCCTTCTTGACCCCCTGCAGAAATCTATTTCATCTAAGAATTTGTTCTTTAGAGCAAATGCTCGTTTTTATACAATAGACACATGAAACGGGGTTTTTAGAGCCATTTTCCCTGTATATTTATTAGTACTCTCCTCCATCGTTAAAAAACAAATAAATAATTAAGATGTGAAATCCCTTAATATATTCCATTGTAATATGGTCAAGCTACCCAAGGACCAATTGAAAAATACAAAAACATATTCTAACTCACTTGCCAAAACACGCAGCCGCTGTGTCACTTTTCGTGCTCAGTACGCGATTTGTGACGCAATGAATATTTTTATGATTGTCAAATGAAATATTGAGATACTTATGAAATGTGAACCACAGTTAAACAAAATAAAAAATTTATAATTTGGTAATTTGGATTTCGCTCATTTTTGGCAGTACTATAGTACGGGGGTTTGCTAATTTATAGGGGGTGGATGCCACCCTTTCTCAGGGGGTGGCACTTAAAAAATATATATGTTTGGAGCTGAAAAAGAATCAAATTTTAAGAAGAAAAAGTTCTATACAATTTTTCACATAAATTGATAGTTTTTAAGTTATAACGACTTCAAAATTGTGATTTTAGCTTAAAAAAAGGGTAATTCAAACGGCTTTCATCAAGTATCTCAAAAAGTATTACTTTATCGAAAAAATGTTACAGACCAATTGCAGAAAGTACAAACTGAGAATTAATTATGTTTTTTGTTTATTGATGTAGGATTAATAATTTCGGAGATATTTAAGTTTATGTTGTTTCGAAATTACCTTTAAAGTTTAGAATGCATTTTATTTTAAAGCAAGTGCTTTAAATGACCAAAAAAATTTGAGCATCTAGGTAATGCTACATTTTAACGAAAAACTGTATTTGAGATTATTTTTTTTAAATTACTATCTAATTAGAGTAACAAAATGGCGACCTTTTTATATAAAAAAATATAAATACGCACATTTCTTCGTCATAACTTCTTTATTTCTTATGCTACAGAAAAGGGTGAAAAATAATTTGAAAGCACAATTAATTGTCTTTAATTTCATTTCTTAGTATGCTTAACGTAGGTGTCACAATTTCTGAGATATTTAACATTTAAACTGCATTTTTCGTCTCATAAACGTTCGGAAGCCATTTGTAAACTTTCATATCTCCCAAACTATTGAATCTATATAAATAAATAAAAAACCAAAGTTCATTATCAGTTTATGAGCTTTATTTTTGGTCTCTACCCATTTTTCAATAAAGCTAATATTTATTGAGATATTTGGAAAGGGAAAAGAATACGTTTTATTGAAAATACCATTATAGTTTAAACTGTAATTTTTCTAAAGCAAGTGCTGTATACAAACGAAAAAATTTGGGCATCTACACCATGCTATATATTAATGAGAAACCGTGTTTGAAATTCCTTTTTTTTTATTTACTGGCTAATTACAGAAACAAAATGGCGACTTTGTTATTAAAAAAATGTGAAGACGCACATTGCTTCGGTCATAACTTCGTTGTTTTTTATGTTACAGGAACAAATTAAAAAACAGTTCAAAGCTTAATTAATAATCTATTATTCTACCTATTAGCATGACGTAGGTAAACATATTAATGAATATTATACTGAAAAAATTAAACAATCTTTAGTTGTAGAACTTTTGTAGAACTTTATGTATGAGGCTTGTCTGGATGTCCCTTGGATTTCCAACGGTTGAGGAAGTTTTGCCACAATGTCAGCTCTAGATATTGTACTGATGTCATTTTGAATGGGATAATAAAATCCACAGTTTGGTTTGAATCGTAAAAACTTAACTGTTGGTTCATTGTACTCGCCTACTATCTGTTCTACGCGACCCACAAAGTGAAGAACCTTTTTTTTGTTGCAAATCTCACCAAGACGAAGTCACCTACGACGACCTCTTCATCATCCAAAAGACCATCAATATCGTCATACTCGCTCTGGAGATCTACGTCAGAATCTGAGTTATAATTCATTGTATGATTTGTTTTAGTACTGGAAGTCGTTGCTTCCGTATCAGAATCTGGCTTCTTCGGCTTTTTTTTTGGCCTTCTCTTGAATAGTTTTTGGCTATTCATTTACACAAACTTTTCTTCTTGCAGCTTTGGCTCGTTTTTTCCGTTTTTCCTTCTCTTCAGCCAGCCTCTATTCTGCCCTTTTCCGGTATGCTAGTATAAATACATGATCTTCCTTTTTTTCTGGCACGTCTATTGTTTTGCTTTTTCTGTAGAATGGGAAAAGGTCGAATCTCATCTAGATTTACAATCTTTGAAGATTGTGTGGTCGAGTTAGAGGAAACTTTGTTGGAACAGCTTATTGACAACCTCTGGCAATAGATGAGATTCCACAGTCGCAATCTCCTTCAAAACTGAGTTTTCTTCACAATCTTCAGAAGCTGCCAGTGGTACAGAATTATTATCGGCTCGAGAACTCGTGGAAGATTGTGTGGTCGAGTTAGAAGAAACCTTGTTGGAACAGCTTGTAGACACCTCTGGTTCATAGTCGAGCGCTCCAGCACTCCAGCAAAATCACAGTCGTCAAATTTAAGCCTGTTTACTGGCCAGATTCCTACCTTTTCAAATGCCTTGGTTGTGTAGTCAGCTTTGCAATATCATATATTGTAATTGCCTTGCCAGGGTTTGTCAAAATGTAATCGTTAAAGGAAGACTTGCATCTGTTTTTAAAAAGTCCGTAGACACCGATATCCAGCGGCTGCATCCTATGTGTGCAGTGCGGTGGAAACGAAAGCATCACAATGCCATTATCTCTGCAAAAATTTATTGCGTCAAGTAAAACATGAGTTTCATGGTTATCCAAAATTAAGAGAATGGGATTTTCACTGGTGCTCGGCGTATGTTTTTGAATGTGTTCCAATAACTTGATGAATATTTCTGCTGTCATCCAGCCTGATTTTGTTGCGTAACCAACTGCACTAGGCACACTGCCGTATAAATATTGATCTTTCATTCTTACTCGTGGAATCACGTAAAAGGGTGGAATTGCCACACCTGTAGCGGTGATAATTCCGCAAAAAGTAACAAGAGTTCCTCTTTCTGAAGAAACACATTGGCTAACTTGCTTTTTACCTGTTTCTGATATAACTCTTGGTGCTTGCATGACAGTAGTAACACCGATTTTATCAGTATTTACTATTCGGTCTGGCGAAAACTTATATTTTTTCATAACATCGGTATAGTTTTCGAAAAACGTTTCAACATTTTTTTTGTTAAAACCAGAAGTGCGCGCAATACTGACATTTTCGGGTTTTCTATAGGACAATTTTGGGCGGCGCTTCATGAAGGACCGCATCTATTCTATGCCTGCGATCTGAGTGTCATTCCATTTATCTGGATATTTCTTATTCAATTTTTTCGCATATTGAAATGCCAGTAATCTGGCATGTTTATATGTCAGTCCAAAATTCATGGATGATGCCTTGTGCAGGTATTTTTCTAAGTTCATTTCTTCTGCAGCAGACAAAACTTAGAAGCATACTTTGATACAGAAGAGTTATAAAACTGTAAATCATCACCGCTATCATTTCCCGAGTCAGATCCATTTGCGGTCTTTTTTCTTTTTACATGAAAATGAAGTGTAGATTTTTTATGTTAAACATTGCCGCTGCATGACGAATTTTTCTATTATTTTTTATTACTTCATTTACGGCGTTACGTAAGTCTTCTCTGGAGATGTTCGCCCTGTCTGTTTTATGTTTGTAATTACGCACCATGCTACAATAGAAAACACAGTAAAAAAATATGGACACATTTGTAAATTCATACTATGTCTTATATTTATAATTTTGATTTGTGTAGCAAAAACCCGTTCTATTGCTAACAAAAAGAATAAAATATTTCACAAGTTTAAATTAAATTCCCCAGAGGCACATTTGGACTAGTCCAAATGTGCCTCACCCAATTTGTCCACATGACAAAAATAAATAAATCCGTAAAATATCAAATCTAAGAATCTTAAAGAGGCATGTTTTATTAGGTTATGTTAAGTGACACAGGGTACTTTCTTAGTAAAACACAAAATATCGCGTCCCTAAACTATAGAATAATTGATATAACTTTATGAACAGAAAATGTGTATACTTACATTTATGTTTAAATAATTTCTTCAGTTGATTTCATCAATTAACATCTAAAATTTCCTATATATTATTGAAGACACTACAACTTGAAAGTTAAAGGTTTGCTAGTATGTAAGCAACTAGCTTCACATTGCAAATGGAGCGGTAAATTTGAACTGTCCAAATGTGCCCCATGTACAAATGTGTCCCCCCCTTACCCTACATGATTCATATTCCTCGAAATGAACATCACATTCAATCTTATGTCTACGATGTACCCACAGAGAAATGGATGGACTACGGATACCTTGAGGACACATGATTTTCCCAGAAAACAGTAAAGACGGCAAAAACAAATAAAATGATAGTACGAGTCCCTAATACCAGCCAAGCCACTACCTATTCTTCCTTCACCCTTAAAGGAAACCACCCATGAAAGGGGTGGTTTCCTTTAAGGGTGAAGGAAGGGTCGAACCAGCGTATAACCATTTTTTCTTGATCAGCGTCCTCGACAATACAATGCATATAATTTTTTGGCACTTTAAGAAAGAAGGCCACTCTGAATTTTTCATCGTAAATTACTCATTTATCAAGGCCTATTCTCAAATTATTTTCATATTTTTAAAAAATGTAGAAGATAGTTAAAAAACGAAAAACTGCATTACCGACCATTCTTTTATACGAGCACTTAGAGAGACTAGAAAATCTCATGCAGGAGTCATTTCTACGTAAAAAAGGTACACTTGATAGAACTTGATAATTCCAACCGTTTTCCAGAAAACTGCTGCATAGATATCAAAAATTCTTTGAAAATAAACCCAATTTGAAGAGGAAAATTGTATTTATTGAAAAGTGTGCTTTGGTGACGTCTTAGTTCTGTCATTTACGTATAATTTCATTAGTTTCCTCGCCCTAGAAGTTAATCTTCAACAATATTAAAATACTCGGCTTCAAACAGCTCACATACCAATTAGGAACTTCTAAACTTAAGATTTTTAAAGTGTAATCCCCGAAATTAATATTGGGTTGCTTTTCAAGCTATTATAAAAATCTCGTCTAAATGGCTAAACGACGCGTTAAAGAATGGCGTCTTTTGGAAACCAACCGACTTTTCTAACCACCTATTCTCCAATCAACCAATCACAGATTGACATTCAATTAGGGAATTTACCTATAATTCCGAACGAATTTATAAGTACCCAGAAAAAATTCCAACCATGGAATCATTAAAGCAATCCTTAAAATAAAGACTAATAAGCGCAAAACCCATTATTGAACCATATTTACAGTAAAAATAAATAAAACTATGATTAATAATTTAAATGCCATAAATTTCCAAATCCAGTGTTGATAACACTTTACCTCAAACTAAAATATGACAGCTGATAAAAAGGAATAATAAAAAAGTCTACCAGGCTTATTTATTTAAATAAATAAATAAGAACTTCCCAACTACAGGTAAGAGAGTATTGTTTTGTTTTAACTAATAGCAGTGTAACTAAATCTTTTTTTTTCTTCCAGCCAATACACCCTGAAATGTGTATATTTGCTACGCCTACAGACATTCCCAAAGATGTTTACACACCTTGTTGGAACCGAATTCCAGAGAAAATAGCAAGGAAACATAACAGGATTAGCTCAAACCAACAGTAAGTCATACAATATAAACTCTCCCTGGTAGCTATTACTAACTTTGTTTTTGTTTATCGTTTTAGGTTAGACAGCCAAAATCCTTCCTGCCAATACTAAAGGAAAATTACATAAAGTAAAAACTATTATAACCCTCCAGACATGACAAATCCATGAACCTAATTTATAATGATTCTGTGAAATAAATCCCATAGTAAATCAGAGTATTTTTATTTAACCAACGATATACAAACAAATTACCTTCTCTATCCACTTTGCTATCAACAAAAGTAAGGAAGCAAATATGAATACCCTTTTCCTCGGGTATCAACTACAAGCATTTAAAAAAAGCAAACGTAGCCTCACTCACTTTTAAACTTACATTCGCATATACAAATAATATAATATCGGAACCTAATTAATGTTACAAACCTGGCCGTTTCATGACATTCTAAGCCTATATGAACAATAAAAATTTTCAAAATTTTTTTGTCGTTACTATATGGATGTGGAAGTAAAATGAAAAAAAGAAATGTGAAAAAAATGTTTTTGTCAACATCTCTGGCGGGCCCCTTGAAGCCCGGGTCGTTAAACTCATTACCCAATAGCCTCCCCATACGAGGGGCCTACCTGTGGGGTGTTATTTTGTTTTTTAATGGTTTGTAAAAGCCAAATATTTTTCTTTTTCATCACATCAATCTATAGTGCAATTGCATGCAGGAAATTGCTATTGAAAGCAGTAAAATTTCTTGACATTATCTACATGTTACATTCGACTACGTTTACAACCATGAATCTACTATCATCCGTCCACGATAATGTGAATAGACATTGATATTATTTTGCAGGAATAAAAATGCCTCGTACTTGATAATATGAATTTTAATGTAATGTTATATTTTATGGTAAAGCTGAACATTTATATCATAATTGACTGGCATAATCCTGATAAAAGTTACGATTTCCTGCACTATTTGTCATCCTTTGGATTGGGAGTGCAATTTACAGCAGAGTAATATATACGTACTTACTCTCTTACGATTTTACTAATCGTAAACCAGCTGTACACAGTACCATGCGACATTTCGTTTTATGTGAGCCATAATATTTTCCTTCATATAAATTTTATTACTTGCTTCAATCCAAGCAGATTCTAGCTTTGAATTATTTGGTATGAACGTATTTTACAGATACTTGTTGCTAAAATTTGCGTAACATTTATTACTTGCCCTTTACAGTTTCTTTGTGGCCTAGACTACATATAGTGGAGTAAAATCATTCCTCGATTTCGCTAATTTCTGGTAGTTTTTTATTTGAAGGTACACAGCGACGTAGCTAAGGCATCTTGTCCCCCGCCCCTATGATGTGGCGCCCCTGCTATGGATAAAAATCCATATTTTCTTTTTATTTGCAACTATATCGTGAAGAAATTAAGATAAAAGATGGATGTGACTTTTTTATTTGAAATTGTTTCTATAGGATTAGCAGTTTACGAGAAAACTGAAGAGTGATTGTTGGCTGAATACTTCAATTCGTTGCTACTAGATTTCAACGTTTTTCTTCATTAAATAAGTTGTATTCCTTGTCTTCGTCGGTTTACCTTGTCTTCAACCTCCAGAAGTGCTACTCCTTTTTCTATTGGTAAATTATTAATAACAAATAAGGTGTTAGGCTTGCGACCACGGGGTTTTGGATTCGAATCCTGGCTAGGGTATGGATGTGTTGCCGAGACGGTAGTAGTGGGCTAGACTATGGTTGTGTGAGAGACAACACGGTCTAGTTGCCCTCTCCTGAGTTCGAGTCTCAGCTGCGGCAGATGGCAATGTCGCAGGGGATGGGTGTTACGATGTTGTCTATGTGTGTGGGTCCATCCTGGTTGAGTTGTAGAATAGCCTACGGCTAAACTCCGCCAGGACCTTAATACAAATAAGGCGATAAACAAAAATTATTCAGAAATTTCAAAAATCATCTAGAGTAAACATAACATAAAACATACCACAGATTGTAGACAACCCCCCAAATCCATAGCCAAGGCTGTGCGGAAGGGGGTTACACATTTGGAAAAACGCAGACATACATCCACACCCACCGCACCACCGGTGTTGTCAATACCGGGAACCCAGAGCGCGGTAGGCAGTCGATCAGCATACTCGCCACTCAATACGCCTTAAACAATTGAGCTACCGCACCCAGGCGTATTTATTGAACTTCTAATATAATTGTGGTACATTTTATAGGACACTGTTCGCAATTTGTTTTGTAAATAATGTTAGTTTTAGTCATTTTTAATTTTAAAATGACAATTTAATTGGTGAAGCACTGGTCAGTAGAAGTAAAAACCGCTGCCCAAGGAATCACTACTTCCACATTCAGATTTTTATTCAAGTTACTCACAACGAAAAAATTTTGTATGTGGAAATAATAGTTTATGGAACTTTAATAATATAATATTTGAAATCCTCTACCCCAAAAATCTATAAAACGATACCCCACATCGGTAGCGGGGTGGGGGTGGTGATAGGGGATGGTAGTGGGGGTGGATGAAGAAAAAAAAACATTTTGAGGTTTCTGGTTCTTGTACACACACTAAATCACAATTTTTAACCTCCCCACAATAAAATTGTGGGAGGTTACTACAATTAGTCCAAAATCGAAAATTGAGATAACATCAAATCTTTACGTTTTGAGGTCCCAGGAACCCAAAAAAGTTGTTTTTGAAAAATGTCTGTGTGTATGTATGTGTGTGTGTGTGTGTATGTATGTTAGCACGATAGCGGCGAAGCTACTAAACGGATTTGGATGAAACTTTGCATGAGGGTTTCTTTAGGGCTCCAAAAGATCTGAAAAGGTTTTGGTTGAGATCGGATTACGTTTAGTGCCGTTTTGGCACAACAAGTTGTTTATTTTATGGTTACTTACAATTTGTAATTGAACCACTGAAAAGCAGTAAAAATTCCGATTTCAACGACATATCACACTTGCATTTTTTCGATTTGGTTTCCGTAAAAAACAAAAATTTCACTTGTTTTGTCCTCAAAGCAGTGCAATGTACAGGGTGATATTCTAATAATGACAGAGGTGTTCAGTGATTTCGGCTGATAACTCGGGAACGGTTGAAGATATCGAAATGAAATTTGAAACGTAGGTATAAATATTGTAGACGGACGGATTACGAGTGAATTAATAATACACCTACGTCACATGACGTCACAAAAATGAAAAATTATTACAGACGAACTGGTACAGATATCGACTTAACGGTTGGAGTTATTGAATTGAAATTTGAAATAGAGGTGGAAATATTGTAAATGGACGGAATAAAAGTGAATTAATAATACACCTACATCTACATGACGTCACAAATAAGATAAATTCTTACAACAGGCGAACTGGTACAGATATTGACTTAACGATTGGAAACATCCAATTAAAATTTGAAATGTAGGTGGAAATATTGTGGACGGACGGAATACAAGTGAATTAATAATACACCTACGTCTACATGACGTCACAAATAAGAAAAATACTTAAAAACTGGTGCAGATATCGACTTAACTATTGGAAACAACCAATTAAAGTTTGAAACATAGGTGGAAATATTGTAGATGGATGGAATACGAGTGAATTAAAAATACACCTACGTTCTGATGACGTCGTTAAAACATAAAATTCTTAAACAGGCGAACTGATGATGATATCAAAAAAATATTTCTACAAGACGAGTCACGAAATTTTTTTTTTAATCAATCAAATTTTCGGAGAAATGTCACTTTTCAGAAAAATGTCAGATTTTTAAAAAATGTCCAATTTTCAGGAAAACGTCAAATTTTCGGAGAAATGTCAGTTTTCAGAAAAATGTAAAATTTTCGAAAAAATGTTAAATTTTCAGGGAAATGTCACTTTTTAGAAATATGTCAAATTTTCAGAAAAATGTCAGTTTTCAGAAAAATGTCAAATTTTCGGAGTAATGTCACTTCAGAAAAATGTCAAAAATTCAGAAAAATGTCAAATTTTCGGAAAAATGTCACTTTTCAGAAAAATGTCAAATTTTCGAAAAAACGTCAAATTTTCGAAGAAATGTCACCTTTCAGAAAAATGTCAAATGTTTGAAAATTGTCAAATTTTCGGAGTAATGTCACTTTTCAGAAGTATGTCAAAAATTCAGGAAAATGTCAAATTTTCGGAAAAATGTCACTTTTCAGAAAAATGTCAAATTTTCGAAAAAACGTCAAATTTTCGAAGAAATGTCACCTTTCAGAAAAATGTCAAATGTTTGAAAATTGTCCAATTTTCGGAGTAATGTCACTTCAAAAAAATGTCAAATTTTCGAAAAAATGTGAAATTTTCGGAGAAATGTCACTTCAGAAAAATGTCAAATTTTCGGAAAAATGTCACTTTTCAGAAAAATGTCAAATTTTCAGAAAAATGTCAAATTTTATTAAATGGACTCAAAGGAAAATTCCCAAAAAATACTACGGGTCCATTTGTGGTATAATGCCAAAATGCTAAAATGCCAAATGACAAATGCCAAATGCCAAATGCCAAATGAAAAATGCCAAATGTTTGAAAATTGTCAAATTTTCGAAAAAATGTCAAATTTTCAGAGAAATGTCACTTTTCAGAAAAATGTCAAAAATTCAGGAAAATGTAAAATTTTCGGAAAAATGTCACTTTTCAGAAAAATTTCAAATTTTCGAAAAAACGTCAAATTTTCGAAGAAATGTCACCTTTCAGAAAAATGTCAAATCTTTTGAAAATTGTCAAATTTTCGGAGTAATGTCACTTCAGAAAAATGTCAAAATTCCCAAAAAATACTACAGGTCCATTTGTGGTATAAGTTCTCTACTAATGTGTTAAAGCGTGCAGACTGTATGCTGAGTATTTTTGACGTGTCAAGTGCATCGAGAGATTACAAGTTTTTTCGACGTTTATAAAGCCCACGGATGGTGTGAAAGGCCATCCTGAACCGCTTACAAGCCCTACAAATATAAGCAACCCCACCGGAACGCTTTCGGTGAGTTTTTTCCAATAAAACTTAAAAAGTGACAGTGACATTATATTTTAAAAACTATTTCCGCTACTTCCGGCATCCCGCCGGAAATTCATCCGACAACATAACCTAAAAATAGTACTACATAACTTAAAAACAATTTAAGACATTGGTACCAACCTAAACATTTTTCAAAAACCAAATTCCCCAGAGAAACGTTGGAACCAAAAATTTGACAGCTATCACTCCCCGACCGATTTAGTGAAAAATTGGTGGAGGCCAAAAGATAACACAAAATATACCAACTCAAACTTAAACGATCCACCTTGAACACTACCCTGGGTACATCTGGCAGGGAAGCTGTCCACCAAGAGTTATATGGTTTTTTCCAAAGATGGCCATCCCTGCCATCCATCCCATTATCAACGAACAGGTTTTTTCGTTTAGTTGTTTCCCGTATCAATAATCAAAATTATTAAGTGCTCTTGCCTACGAACGCTTTTATAGAATTGTGTTTATTTTTATATTAATTTTAGGTCCATGTGGACACATTATAATTTTAACCTAGTCTTTAAGCCTGCCTACAGAAGACAGGAGCTACTTTTCTATTTTTCTCCAAGCCAAACCGGACATACCCCGTCCAGCCTCACACTCGCCACGGCGGTGTTCACCGTGGTTGTCTGGCTGGCCCCGGGCTAGGATCCGATGAAGCATATATTTGTATTAAAAACATTGAATAAAATATGAATATTAATGTTGTGCAATGTTGTGTTTAACACTCAAGTTCTTAGGTCCAAATCCCACCGAACGCAAGACTTTTTTTCTGATTTAATACGAAAAAATTATTTCAACTTAATAAATATAATTAAATGAGATCGTTCATATTGTTTAGTGCTCTTTTCGGCTTCAAAGATTAACCGGGTGGGGAGGTTCCAGCCGCTTCCAGTAGCTGCCGATTTTTTTTATCCCCTTTAATAATGGGGTTGGGGGTGGTAATGGGGCTGGCTAATGCCAAAATTTTTTTTGAGACCTTAGCTTCTCTTGTATATACTAAATACCAATTTTATGGACTCATAACTGCTTGATTTACCTATTTTCCCAAAATTTACTCCAATTTACCCCCCAACCCTTCAACGGAACAAGATGAAAATATAATCTAGTTCCAGATCACGTTAAAGTACATACGTGTACCAAATTTCAAGTCAATATCTCAAACGGTTCCAGAGTAAACGTGCGCACAAAAAAGTTACAGACCGACAGACAGACGGACAGACAGACGGACAGACAGACAGACAGACAGACAGACAGACAGACAGACAGACAGACAGACAGACAGACAGAATTTTTTTTTTCGCTCAAACTTAAAATCTCGACGTTTCGTGACATTCTAAGCCTATTTGAACAATAAAAATTTTTAAAATTTTTTTTGTCGTTACTATACTTCCACTGGATGTGGAAGTAAACGAAGTAATTATGTGCACCTATTTGTGCCTTGAACCCGCGATCTTTCGATTTCAAGTCAAAAGTATCACAGTAAAACGTAAACTTTAATATAATTTATCAATATGATAATCATATTAACGATTGGATATTATATTGTTATGAAGTGTCTATTAGCAAAATATATAAATAAATGACAGGGAATAACATTTCACAGGATTTCTATTTTCTATTTATTCCTCTAGTCAACATAACTTACTATCAAAATTTCGTGTTGACAAGAGGCATGATATACGGACACGATAGACAGACGAATATTTTGGAAGTTGTGCAAAATTCTTTCATTATCACAATTATATGCAAATTCTTTTCTATGAGCGACATTTTCGATTTTAGAAATGTGCCGATCAAATGCAATATACTCTTTGTTTTCGTCTTTGCGAACATTATAATAGTAATTTGACCAATGAACTAATGTTATATACATAACATTGGAAAAAACTACTTGATTTTACCAACATTACGAGTACAAAACAAAAATTCAAAACGATCGTATATTGAGTAACTACGTATTTTATATGTCGGGAATATTAGTGAATTATATCGTACATGAGATACCCTGCACACTAAATTATTTGTCACAAATAAATTGTGCAGTTTTAAATTATTTATAAAGCAATTTCTAAAAGTGTATGATATATTTAGAGATTACTTTGAACTAGAAGTTATGAAAAATACTCCCTACAGGAAAAATTCTGATATACTATTCAAAAAGAAAAACGTAGCTTATACATTTTATAAAAAAACAAATACAAAAAGCTAATCATAAAGATTTCAGTATTATCTGTAGGCAGCTGGAAAAACATTTTCTTGTACGTAGAACAGCTACCAGGTGCACATTATTCTTTAAAAAGTTACTATAATCCCTCAAGATTCAGAACTCCTGTAAATGTTTGCGTTAACATTAAGGCTTAACTGAGGATAAGTATGATAAAATAAGGGAGTTAATAAAATATAGGGAGTCATACTTAAAACTTGAGGTCAATTATTTGTTTATTTTGAACCCAATTGTGTTGGATTATAAAGAGTTGACAATTCTCGATTTGATACTTGCTATAATTTGCTTAATATAAAATGTGTAACGAAAGTTTAGTGGAACAAATTTATTCGATTAATTTTAATACATCAATATAATAGATACTTTGAGATAATGTTTAGACATTTTCACTTCCCTCGCTTACCGAAAGGAAGTATTTTCAATGGGAACCGAGTATTTTTTTATAAGTTTTCTATAAAGTCTTGAATTTTTCATTAAATTATGTATTTTATGCCAATAAGCTATGTAGGGAGTCATAGACAAACACAGTTGACAAACACATTCTTAGATTATAAAAACCGCTGCCCAAGGAATCACTACTTCCACATCCAGATTCTCTATCTAAGTCACTCACAACGAAAAAACTTTGTATGTGAAAATAACTGTTTATAGAACTTTAATAATATAATATTTGAAATCCTCTACCCCAAAAATCCATAAAACGATACCCCACATCGGTAGTGGGGTGGGGGGTGGTGATAGGGGGGTGGTAGTGGGGGTGAATGAAGTAAAAAAATATTTTGAGGTTTCTGGTTCCTGTACATAGGTACACTAAATCAAAATTTTTTTTCATCCCCTTTAATAAGGGGGTGGGGGTGGTAATGGGGGTGGCTAATACCAAAATTTTTTTTGAGACCTTAGCTTCTCTTGTATATACTTAATACTAATTTTATGGACTATTACCTGCTTGATTGACCTATTTACCCCAATTTACCCCCCAACCCTTCGACGGAACAAGATGAAAATATAATCTAGTTCTAGATCTCGTTAAAGTATATATGTGTACCAAATTTCAAGTCAATATCTTAAACGGTTCCAGAGTGAACGTGCGCACAAAAAAAGTTACAGACAGACCGACAGACAGACCGACAGACAGAGCGACAGACAGACAGAAATTTTTCTTTCGCTCAAACTTAAAATCTCGACGTTTCATGACATTTTAAGCCTATTTGGACAATAAAAGTTTTTAAAAATTTTTTTTGTCGTTACTATACTTCCACTGGACGTGGAAGTAAAAAATAAGTAGAATAATAAACCAGAACACATTTGAAAATAATTACATGCAAAATACAATGGAGAAAGCCACTCAAATATTCATAAATAAAATCAAAGAGGCTATAGAAATGTCAAAAAGAACAATCGCAGTAAAAAAAACAGTAAAAAAAACTTGGATCACAGAGGGTTTAATAAAGTCAATACATGTCAGAGATAAACTGTATAATACGTACAGAAAAAACCCAAATGAAGATTCTCTTAAAAAATACAAAGTCTGTAGAAACAAACTAAATAAATTATTACACAAAATCGAAACAAAATTATTACAAAGGTGTCATTACCTAAAATAAAAATAATAGCAGGAAAATTTGGCACCTAATGAAAGAATATACAATCAGTCCAGAAACAAACGATAACAACATAGTTAATTGAAATAAAAAATAATATATAAACCAAATATTACGGATGGAAAGGAAATTGTGCAAATATTTAACAATCCCTATGCTGCAATACGCTTACACAATATATAGATATTTTTAAACCCTTTTAATGAAAGTGAACTGATTCAGATAATGTCACTTAAGAATGACTCAGCGTCGGGGGTTGATGGTATAATAACTGAAATTCCAAAAGAATTATCTCAAATTTTTAGTAAACCCCTAGCGTACCTGATAATCCTTATGTTTGAGATAGGGAATTGTCCATCCCAATTTAAAGAAGCCCTGATAACACAAATTTATAAATATGGTGTCAGTCAAATAGTTGAAAATTACAGGTCCATTAGTTTGTTATCCAATGTTGCTAAAATATTTGAAAAAGCATTAATAACTAGGCTAGTTAATTTCATAGAACGATACAACTTAGTCTCTAACAAGTAATTTGGTTTCCGTGAGAACATGTCAGCCAATGAAGCAATAGCCAATTTAACGAAAAAAGATATATATATATATATATATAATTGTTTAGAGCCAAACCTTGTGCAGGAGTTTTCATTGACTTGGCAAAAGCTTTCGGCACGGAAAGCCATGAATTAATTACTTCTACGCAAAATATAAAATATCGGAATACGGGGACAGACCTTACTTAGCAGCTACTTGGAAAACAGGTACCAATCAGTAAAATTAGGCACCAATATCAGTGATAAATAAAAAATAACATTTGGTATTCCACAAGAAACTGTCTTGGGACCTATTCTATTCATAACATATTTAAATGATCTTCTTAACCTAGACTGTTACGGAGACATATTGTCATATGCTGATATGTACTATTCGTAGAAGGAGAGACTTGGACTGAAACAAACTTCAAAATAAAGAAAGAGTTAAACAAAATAACAAAATGGTTTGATAACAATTTGCTAACGATTAACCTACATAAGACAATGTGTATACCATTTTAGAGTTACAAAAGGGGCTTACCTTACCATCCTATACAACTATCGATATTGAACTCAAATATAGAAATATATATGGAATTTGGAAAACTCAGAATATGTCATCATTTAAGATGGAACCACTACATTGAAAACTTAGTCAGGAAGCTGAGATCGCTATCCTATATGTTTCAAAAATTAAGGTATATTTTGAGTATTCACGAACTTAAATCCGTCTACTATGTGCTAGTACAATCACTGCTTACTTATGGTATCATTGGCTGGGATGGAGGATACTCAAATGTACCAAAACCTCTGAAATCATGCAAAAAAGAATACCCAAAATCATTTTTAATTTTCAGGCAAGGTTCTCAACCGAGGACCTTTTTTAACAAACCGAAATATGTGATGTAAGAAACCTTTTTTTATTTAACTGCGCTAACAAATATCTCAAAACACAAATTAATAGTGGATATACATAATTGGATAGAGAGTATAGCATTATATTGGCATAAAAGTATACAATATTTTACTACCCGAATAAAAGCAAATAATGTAAAAAAAATCCTCAGAAATGAAACATCGCCAGTTGTTAATTGAAAATAAACCTATGGTTTAATGAAAGCTCATTATTAGATCCGTTTTTCTTCTTTTTATATATCTTTTTCTTCTGTGGCGCTAAATATAAAAGAAATTTTTCAGTAATTGAAAATTTGAGAAATAAAATATGTTTTAAGACTAATTTTGATTATTTGCAATGAAAACGTGGTATTTTCTGTTGCAAACATATTGCAGAATCGTATGCACAGGTTCTCAGTAGGAGAAATCGAAAAAAATTGAATTTCGTCGATTACAGCGCCATCTATCAAGAATCGAAAGAAATGTTGCAGACAAATTCGGCGTTTTTTTAGCCGTAGAATCCGAATCTGCAATAAAAAAATGGGGATTCCTATTTTCCCTGACCTACAAGGAGGAGAGGGAGGATGACTAATTTTAGCACTAATGTATTTCCTCCTCGGAATGATTAAATTTTGATTATGAACATTTTTTTCGAAGAGTGCTTATTATCCTAGATATTTAGGAGTTTTAGTTTAAAAAAATCACCCGGTATAGATAAAATCATATTAATTGGACGTGAATTTGCCAATAATATACCTATATGGTTATAGGTTGAATTTTTGTATTAAGAATGTTTAGGTAACGTACCATACGTTTTTTTTTTAAACAACATATGACATAATTTTAATATACGTTTAAAATAATATATTATAGAATGAAATAATTTTAAATCGAGCTGCAGAAAAATTAAACAGTAATTTTTTTTTATTTCGATACATACAGATGTATCGAAATACTTGTACAGTCGTCAGGACGTCTTTATGCTCGCCCCGTGTGTCCCACTTGCACGAAATAAGTTTTGTTTTACTAAAGAGAGATCTAGTAAAGGTCTTTGATACTGAAATTTAAAATATTTAAAATAACGAAAATGAATAAAAAAAATGTGTTTGAGGTAAGAGAAGTTATTAAAAACGTTTAAAAATTGCATTTGAAATATTAGTTACAAGTATTTTAATACTGAATAGGGTTTTTCTAAACAGCAGTGTACGTCTACTAAACGTCAAAGAGAAACATTTTATAACAATATCTTAATTAAACTGTCAGCTTACTGATCTCATCTCAAAGTTGACAATTTTTCTTATCCATATTTGTGTAGTCATAAAAAATAGGAAGATAATAGAGTCCGTTTAACAGTTAAGAAAATAAAACATTTTTAATGCATCAAATACTGTATTTTATAATATAAGTGAGATAAAAGTAGTAATCGAACTATAGGACACACTGTAGTCACCTAATTCAACAACTGTGTAGCGGCATAACCATGGATTTTTGATAGTCATTAAATGAAAATAACTTTGTTTTAAGACCAAAAATCCAATTTAGCAATTCGACTGGCCCGGCGAACAAGTATAAATTTTATAAGGTGTTTTATGTCCGGGGATAAAAGTTTCTGTAATAACAATGCTGAAAGTTTTCGGTAAGTAATAAAAAACCAATTTAAAATTACTACCAGTTGAGACTTTAATTCTTTATATAAATTATCCCTAATACGACTTTAAAGGAATGCATTTGAAAAAGTTTCCTTATCGTATATCTACGCAACGGTCTCAATGTAAAATTAAACTATTCAGTCTGAAATCGTTCTATATCGAATTGAATATATTGAACCAAATGCGTGCGACTCTACATCTACATTTGAATGAAAGTGAAATGCAGTATTCCTATTCCCTTTTAGAGTACAAGGCGTACCATATTGCAAAGAATTTGCACTGTTAGAAATAAATGAAAAGTCGGAAAGAAATGGCTAGCATTATTTGACGATTATTTATTTTATTTTTATATAAACAATAGACATATCCATTATATCGTTATATCACTTATAAAAACTGGGTCCACAAAGTTATTAATTCTTTAATATAACAAATCGACGACAATATAAAAAAGACGTTCCGATATGTGAAGAAATTCAAACGTTACACAGGTCTACAAAAAAAAAGTCTTGTCAGAAGGTTCTGATCAAACTTTCTGAAGTATTTTGACGCGCTGTAACCAATTTTGGACGCAATTTTTTTTTCTATCGTGTCAGTTTCCCTCTACCACTAGGTACTAACTTGTATCCCTTTGCATATTTACTATACCCTTTTCCAACAAATGAAGTTCTATAGCTTACCCAGAAGTACCTTTACATGGAAAAATATAACAGATAATAAACTAATATCATTTTCAACCCTTTAGAGTGATTAGCCATTTTGAATATCTATCTATTAAATGCAGACATAAGAACCAATAAAAACCTTTCATTTTGTTTTAATTTGCTTTGTACATCTGTACTAGATGCTGTCATAATATCTCTAAATAACGGCAATTTTTCTTTATAGGGATATTATTAAGTAATCAGTATAACTGTTAATATAATATTTTATTATGATTCTATATATAAATAGCTTTTTTTCTAATATTACGTTTTCTAATTATCTAAAGTGCCCATCTCTAAGCTGAAGTAGATTTTTATTCATTTTAGTCACCTTGTTTCCTATTTTGTAGTATTTGAAGCGGTGTTTGTGTCGTGTTGTTTTCGAGGTTACTAAATAGCGCTATTTGTTCTTTATTAAAAAGAGATCTGTTGTAATATTACCTGCTGTAAATATTTTTCATATTCACATAGAGGCATTTTTTCGTAATAAGGATAGTCACGTCAAGGCAAAATGGATGTCTATCCCTTTTACTAATAGAAAATAATTTGGTGCATTACTTAGTGCCGTGGCATTTTTTTTAGTATTTGTGACTGTGAATAGAATTACACCTCCGAATAGGGTAGTTTAGTAGTCTCTAGTTTCGCTAACTAAAGCCCTTTTTTGTAATACTACTTGCTGCAAATATTATTTCATACCTTTATATGTTTTTGAAAATGGAGATGCTGAGGTTAGGATCAGTAGAAGGTCTGGCTCAACTAATATTAAAAAAATCATTTTGTACATTTTAAATCACCTTGGTGCCTACTTTTTTATTACTAAATCCTGTGTATGGCGTTCCGCCCCCTGAATAGGGTGAAAATGGGGGTAGTTTTTACCCATTTGTTATCTCTATTGAATCGATACCTAATAGTTATCATAAAATAAATATATTTTTTACATTAAGTATAAGCTATTATTCAAAGCTTCAAAGCAATGTTGGGGGTTGTTTTTATGTTTTGAGGGTAAAATAGAATTTTACCCAGCATTTTGATACCACGAAGACGTATTTTTATTAATGTTGAGTCTTTTCCAAGAATCATCTATTTTTAACATTGTCCTTTATTGTTACCAGTTGTTACATTAATCTAGTAACCTATCAATCTAATGAACATTTGATATCAGTAAACAAGTTAGTAAATAAAGTAATCCAAATCATTGAAAAACTGTTTTATAAATGTTGAATTTCATCTGTAGATAAACAAATTAGATAAAAGTACACTTATCCTGCAACTGAAATATTGTTTTCCATTTCTTCGTCAGTCTATGAATATATTTCGGAACATTCGTGCTGATGGACACATTTAACTGAACACCGGCATCCTTCAGTTGCATTTGAATTGAAATGCATATTATTGACAGGAAATATTTTACTGAATTGTTCTCACCACTTCAATCTACAATATTACTCCAACATTCCACTTCCAGTCACCTAAGTAGTCGTAATATCTTACGTCGCAAGTCTGCACAGAAAATATATTGTGTTTCTTGAAGTAAATAATTCTAAACTTTATCAGCTTGAATTATATTAACTTTTTCGAACGGCTAAAATGATTACCGCTCTTGACAGATTTCGTAATAAATTATTCTTGATAATGATATCACTGCTAAATTTGTAGTTATTTTCAAAATTTAAAAACTTTGTACTGAATTTAACACACAATGAACGTAATTATTAAAGATTATAAGTATGTTTCAGCGTTAATTCGTGTTCAATATGTTAATGGAAACTATATTAACTCATTCTAAGACTATACAGAGAGAAAGGCTGAATACTAAAATAATATGCGTGAATTTTACAAAAAAGAACAATTACCCAGTATATTACTGAAAAATAGCCTCCGAATGTGACTTTATGTCACAGGGACAGTTAGATGGCGTTTTTTAGCATATGATGTGAGTGAGAATAAAAATATAAAAATAATGTATATTACTGACGTTTTAGAAAATCGAATCTGGATCCTTTCCCTAAGCTTTATTGGAAGATCTTTTATGTGCTATATTAAATACACAACTTTAAGAATATGCTTATGTTGTATTTAATATCCATATACTTGCAAAAGCGGCTGCATCCATTTTTGAGAAAATTTGCAAAATCCACAAATATGGTATAACATTTAACAAAGGAGGGATCTTTTTTAATTATGTGGATATACTACACTGACTACGACCCAGCAGATGTTTCGAGGAACAAGAGGCCGAAGATGCAAGTCCTGGAAAACGGCTATGTGAACCATACCACCGCCGATGAAGCCAACCCACAGAAGAGTCATGACGATCACCAAACCACCCACCCTGCGGATACCTGACAAAACAAAGGCCAGTACCTGTAGTCACTTAGCTCCGGACGGACCAAAAATGCTACCAAAGCTCGAGTTCCTCGAGCTACATAACTCATCCTTAGCTAACCGATGATCCGGATGACAGAATGTCACAGACATCCTATGTACCGACAGTCAATCCTGCTAAAAGACAACAAAGTTTCCTAACAGACCGATGACTACCCCCGAGGGTGAAAAGCTGGCGAAGAAAAAACACCAAGAGAGAAGAACGCCAGAAGATAAAGGCCTTAAGCAGCAAGGTCGAACAAGCCAGGACCCAGGGAGGTAGGCCGAAATCATCTGCACCGCTCACATTTGTGCGTGGGGCCGATGTGAAGTAAGCTCGCCCGCACTCGATCGGCGAAGTGAAGCAACGCCGGTCGCGTCCGGCGGTTAGATTGGTGACCCAAGTTCTCGTTGGATATTTCAGTCTATCTGCTGAGCTGTAAAAGCCTGACTGGACTGAGGCGGCTCGGCGAGAGAAAGACAGAGGCTAATAACCGTACCTGGGGGTCCTTATCAACAGACTCGAAGTCTAAGAAGACCATGTTTGGATAAGGAGCCCTAAGACACAAAAAAAAAGGGAGTACTACAATAGACCTTATAGGTCGCAGTGGAAAAGGCCAATCGCCAGCTCTCTCAGAGTAATCTAATAGGCCAGTCCAAGTCTACAGTGATGTACTGGGGTAAAGGGCAATAGTCCTGCTCGGCCCCAGACAACCGAGACCGTCATCTTTAGTCAAGAATATTGGCGCCAGACCCGGCATTTGCTTGACGGCAGTCGAAGTATGCACATCGTGGAGCATGAATAAATGTTTTTAGGGTTTCTTAAGCAATATGTAGGTAATATTTAGCTAGAGTGCAGATATTACTTAGCGGAAGGCTGAAGTATGTTTTCCGCACGTATATTTATAAGATAATGGTTCTTATAGAGCTAATATTTTACTAATGTTTTAAAAGTCTCATCCATAATAATAAAAAGGTAGATAGGGTACATTATTATACCTATTTGATATAATGAAATATATATGAAGTGTTGGGGTGTTTTGACCTTGACCTTGACCTCACAGAGCTTAGCCGATCTCGAATTTGGATTCCCTGACCTCAAAAACATATGCATGATTTTTTTCAGATTTTTTCCATGTGTTTTCCTGCATTTGACCTTCAAATGACCTTGAACCTGACGTGATGGCGGTTAACTGACCCTCTCATCGTAATCAGCGACCCCAAAAACCCCTTGTAGCCTATGCTGCGTGCGGTGTTCCCGCTTAGATCAAATGTTGACCTGTGTAATTGATTTAAGTATTTTCAATATATTTTTTGCTTTAGGTGAATTTATAGCCTAAAACATTCCGCGTAAATTGATATATGATAACAAAAGAACAAAGTTGAAATAAAATTAATATTTGAAAATAACTAATACAGAGTTATTTAGTGGCAGAACCGGCCAGTGCAGTGATATGCATAAAAGAACAAGCTTAAAGGACCAGGCAATAAATGACGGGAATATAAGCTAAGTATACCCATTTTCATTTTTAAAGTAAGTACCTATCCGCCACCCAAGTTTATTTATTCAAGTTTATTTATTTCTTAATGACTAACTGCCTGCAGTGTTTTTAGGTTCAAATTCTAGCTATATGCAAAGTGTAAATGATATAATTTTAAAGTTAAGTGAGAGACATAATTTGTATTTGTATTAAAAAGAGTGTGTTTTTGTGGTGTTGCATATTTTGCATTATAAATGCTGTAATAAACTGCTGAGGGGCTGACTCAAACGACTTAGAAAATCTGAGAAGTGATTGTACACCTAAACCCCTGAAAATGTCGACAGCTGCCACTATAAATTTATGGCATTATTGAAATGCATTATTCCTTAAGATAAACGGGGTTTCTTAGATAAACAAGCCGCGACTTGGGTAGCAAATGGACAATCGGACAACCAGAGGCGTACTATTGGCAAAATACGCCGGGGCGCTGAACCTCTTGCAGTTCAATGGAAATTCACAGATTTTCCTAAGAAATGGTATCTATACACAAGGATGATGGATTGAAGACAGAACGTAGGAACGAAAGATCATATGGTAGGTACAGAAACGGGGGAACGAGTCAGGGGCGTTAAAGCGGGGGGTGAAATACAGAAGAAACGATAACACATACACGAGAAGACGCATACCACAGCAACAGTGGAGACAAAGCAGAAACGAAAGAATCAGAAGACTAAGAAGAAGAAGACAATCTGTAGAAGCAGAAACACAAAAGATAGGTGCATAAACATCACGAACACAGTGCGGCAACGCATTTCAAAAACAACTACACTGCCCACCCCACACTCCTGTACCATTTGTCATGTGGCTCTCGCTGCTGACAACAAGTACGACCCAAATCCAACCCAGCATTGGAAACCGAGGAATCAGAAGACTCAGAAAAAGAAGGCGAACCAAAAACACAAAAAAGGGAGCTTAAACGCCCCCTTAAGATACAACGCGGTAACGCATCTCACAAATACCTACATCTCCCATCCCACATTCCTTTACCGTGCGCCATTTGGCACTCGCTGCTGGCAACAAGCATGACCCTAGTCCAACCCAGCGTGGACGTAGCAGGCCCAGCTGTATAATCCTTGGGAGTGGCAGAAATGCCTACCGCACGCTGGTAAATCAATCAATCAAACAGCAAACTAAAAATAGGGAGACCATGTTACACGTGGAAAACAACAATCGAGAGGATCATGAACAAACTGGTAAAGGACCAAACATACTGGGAAAGAAAAGCGAGGGGAAAAATGAATTTCCACAAAGAAATCGGAGCGATATATACTCTACCACAATCAGAAACGGAGGAATCAGAAGTCTCAGAAGAAGAAGGCTTGTAGAAGCAGAAGTACAAAAATAGGAGCACAAACAGCAACGACACAACGCGCCAACATATCTCACAAGAAGACCCAGAATAGGCAGAAGTCCAGAACCAAAAATGCAAAAAAAAGGGAGCTTAAACGCTCCCTCACGACACAATGCGGTAACGCATCTCACAAATACCTACACTTCCCATCCCACATTCCTTGACCATGCGCCATGTGGCTCTCGCTGCTGGCAACAAGCATGACCTTAGTCCAACCCAGCTTGGACGTAGCAGGCCCAGCTGTATAACCTGGGAGTGGCAGCAATTCCTACTGCACGCTGGTAAATCAATCAATCAATCAAAATGCTAGGAATTCTATCACGTAATTCAATACTTCGTCAGTATTAGCTAGAAGAGTAGTTGTTTTGATTGGTTCTAGAATAATGAATGTTTTAAAGTATTTGCCCAAAGGGCGAGCGTAGAGGCGACTTCAATGTGAATATCAGTCGATATTCTGTTGAAGCAACGTCGAGCGAGGTTAGTACTTGGATGGGCGACCCACCTATCTTGGGAAATACAGCGTTCTCGTCCCACCTTCTAGAGGCTTGTATATCAGTGAATACTCGGAAGTTACGCAATTTCAGACGAGGATTACGTAGAGGATATACCATCCTTCGGAGGGGATGTAAAGCAGGCGGTCCCTTGTCTATTAAATGTTAGGCAAGTAAAAGATCCCTACTCTTCTTAAGGGAAGAGGTTCGGCAAAATTTCCAGGTTGGGGGTAGCTCGTCTCCTGGCGTCGGTGATAGGCCTTGGTAGCGGAAATAGGCCGACGTTAAATAGTTAAAAAAAAAAAGTATTTGCCTAACTAGTATATTGGCGTGCCCAGGTAGGGCAACAATATACAGAAAGTAGGTAATTTCATAATAAATAAAAAAATGTGTAAGTTGTGATTTGCTTAATACCTAAATAATATTTTTTAAACAAAATGATTTCTGACAAAAAAAATTATATATAGATTGGCTTGGTAGAATACCGTTATTAAAACTGATCCATCTACACCAAAGGCATGTAAGATGTCTTAACTAAGCACAAAAAATATGAAAATATGTAGAATATCAGAACTATAACATACAATGTATCTCTTGGAGCCACTGGACTAAACTTTACTTAGTCTAAGTGATAAAAATTTTACTTTAAAAGGCATAAATTGTTTATGTCTAATATGTCTATTATGAAAGAATGACAGTTGCAGTCTAACGTTGCCGACTTATAATATCTATTTCAACAACAAAAATTAAATACATATAAACTCTATACTAACCTCAATGGCACCCTTAAAAATGAATTATGCCGTGTTCGTACAAAATGTGCATCAAATAGGTATTCGCTGTCGGCCACGCCCGAGTGCAACTTCTACTCGTTTGAATCTATGTATAGATTACATCAGGTATTCTATTGCTGACAAACATTAATCGATTTTGTGCAAAAAGACAAGCTAGTAATATCTAATTCTGTTCCATTATTTAAAGAATCCTCAAATACATCGTGCTGCGAAAATATCATTAAATTCGCTCAGCGGAATCCCGTTTTTTTATGAATTCATGTGATTTGGGGTTATAGTAGCGTCAGCTTTATAGACGTTATTAATTAAAGAAAACCTGGACGTACACGATCAACATTTGTAACAAGCAAATGTGTATTTCGGTTCTTTTTTATTGCCTTTTTTACTGTAACATAAACAACCAATAATCCAATTATCACTGTTTCCTATTAGCTCCTTTCCAATTAAGGGAGTCAGGTTATTAATACCTGTACGTGTTGATGACAGAGGCCAGATGATTGTTTATTGCCTTTGCGAGAGCTGTTGCGGACGCTCAGAGGGAATTCAGAACTTCAGGGCTTTATCGATCGAGTAGCGCGCCTTAAGACCGACCGCAAAGTTGGGTCACCTGTATTTTCCACTTATATTGCGAAAATGATTTATTACTGTTATTAAAGAGCTATTGAAAAGACCTCGGCGTTCTAGCCATTATGTCATTTCAGGCAGGAGGTTAATATGTACTAAGAACATCATGTGGAGGACCATGTCAGGAAAAGAATTATTATAACATGCTAGTTTTAGTCACTATAATAATATTTCGATATTGCAGATGAAATTTGAAGAATGCCTATTATAGCTTTATAGCGGAGTAAAATTAAAAATTGTAGGAAATTGTTTTACAATAGCAATTCTTTTGCTGGAACTTGTCGAAAACATTACAGGAATGTAGCAACAAGTTTTGAAATAAATCTTTGTCCCGCAAGTAGTTTGTTTAAACAATAGATTGTTGAAAATTGTATTTTTTCACAGTTTTTTTAAAATATCTCTGGTTGTATAGCTCTTTCGCAATGATTAAAAAAAGAGATTGTTCATAATAAAGTTCCACAAAAAAACTAGATTTAGCCGAATCTTTTTGGTTAATTTGTGTGAGTCGCAGTCAATAAAAACATTAAAGAGCAGCTATTTTTAAACAATTGATGATAACTTAGACAATAATCTAACTATTGTGACGAAATTTTAGGAAACGATGCCTCTAGTGGAGCTAAATCGTCATACAAAATTCCAAGTTGGTGTGTTGACAACTACCTCTAAAAAACAAAAGCAAAGTCGAAAATTGAATCGTCGATTGTTTAAGTGCATCAAAATTTTTTTTAGATCGTAGCTCTTTTTATCTTCTTTTCAGTGATATTAACAATTTTTTTTTAACCATTTTTTTCTTAATTTGTTTAATTTTTCTTTTAAACTAATTCACTTTTCTCATCAATATTTTGCAAAATAAAAATTATTAGTAGGTCTTAAAGAAAGAAACAATTAAAAAAAAAGTTTTTCCTACGCCAATTGGAAGCCGAAATATGACACTCTTTTGGGCAAAATATTGATAAGAAAAGTGAATTAGTTAAAAAAAAAAAAATTAAGAAAAAATGGTTTAAACATTAAAAAAAATCATTAATGTCAATGAAAAGAAGCTACAATCTAAAAAAGTCAATTTAAACAAATTTTTGCTGTACGACTTATGCACTTAAACAGTCAACAATTCTCAATTTTAGACTTTTCTTTTGTTTTTAGGCGTTATTGTCTACATACCAACTTGAAATTTGGTATGACGATTTATTTACACTAGAGGTATGGTTTTCTAAAACTTTGTCAAAATAGTTACATTATTGTTTAAAATAATGGCCGCTCTTCATTGTTTTTATTTATTGCTGCTATAAAGGCGAACTACTAAATAGTTATATTCAAAACAGCAGCTCCCGATATATTCATGCGTATAAGAAAGCAAATCTCGAGGACATAAAGAAAATGTAAGCTGGATTTAAATAAATCATTAGAGTTCGTATATGGAATCAAAATTATTTCATAATTTTTAAAGTTGTGTTAATTTATTTTTTTAGTTATTTAGTCGACATTTTTATGTCGGGGGTTTTTTAAATTTGTAATTTAATTTTATTATAATTTATTTTTATATATATTATTTTTTAATAAATATATATATATACATATATATAAAAAATTTTTTCCAATATTATACTACAAAACTAGAGGTTTTAAATTCGGAATAATGTCAAATGAATTAGATTTCATTCATTTTTGGCAACTTACTTGATGCAAGTAAATTAATCAAACAGAACATTTTATATAATGCGTGGGCTTACTAATAACCTTTCAGGAGGTGGCACCTAAAAAAGAAAAAAACAAAAACATTTTGGAGCTGATAGAGAATCAAATTTTGAGGAAAAGAGATTCTATGCAACTTTTCATACATATTGGTCTTTAAGTTAAAACGACTGGAAAATTAGGATTCTCTATCTTGAAGAAAGATGTATTTTAAAACGATTTTCATCAACTGACTGGAAAGAATGCTAGTGACAAATAAGAAAGCTACTAAATTCAGGATGAATTTAGTTTTTATCTAATTTCTGTAAAGTTAATGATGTCGGAGATCTTTTTTCTTATAGCATTGGACATAATCCTTTAATAGCTTGCATATATTAAAGTCGGAGATCTGGTAGAATAAAGATACCGTCCGAACGATTGTAGGGCGAAGTTTAATCGTTAAATATCTCAAAAACTATGGTAAAGTAGTATTATAATGAGAAGATGCCCGGGCGGAGCCAACGTACGCGAATATTTTTATGACATAACGTCATCCGGGATATAAGGATGTGTCATTGCAATCAAATTTTCTCCATCGAGGAGCTGTATAATGCAGTAGATTAAAACTGCCCACGTGCATAAATTTCACACAGCCCCCTGGCAGCGAAAGAATTCGAAGATATTTCGAACTAAAAGTAGATTTATATCACTTAAATTAATCATCGCTGGCGAACACAACTCTACTACACTGTGTATAAACTCGTTTCTTTGCGAGCAATTTTTCATAATAATACTACTCAACTTACATCAAAAATGCTAACGAATTTCAGGTTGTTAGTTATATGATGCACAACTATTTCAAATAATACGATAAACAATCATGAAAATGACGCAGATGTTATAAACCGGCAACAAACCACAGTAGGAGGATCTCTTCTATATCTTTTTGAAGCATAAAACTTCCTTACCTTACAGTGTCTTAAGTTGGTAACACTTACTTTGGGTAGTATCTAAAGTCATATATATCGGATAGTTAACCAAGGGTATATTTTGAATGAACGTACACGTGCAAGTTATCCTGCAGATAGCAAGTTCCGGTTTAAGAAAAAAACTTGAGAAAAACTAGTTGAAAACTATAATTATTTGAGTAAAATTTCATATTTGCTAAGCAAATAGTCAAGATAGCGGTGCTTGGAATATCCAGGGCAACCGTCAATAATAGCTATATATGTACCAATGGTCGTAAGTGCACTTTTTGGTCGAGAATACAGTTTGCAGTTCGAGGCAAGTATGGCCGAGGTTTGCAAGTATTGCAAAAATCGCACTGTACGTACTCATGAATCATTCAATAGAATACAATATTGCCAAAAATAATGGTTTTCTTACAACAAATTATTCATATTTGACATTTAAATAATTATTACAATTTGTAGTGTCACTTAAAATTCAAATGACAACTACTACTGTCAATATAAATTAAATAATAATATCTCTGAAATAAATAATAGAAATATAATTTTTTATAGCACTGTTTTTTTTTTTCAAATTAGCTTACTAGCGTTACTATTATTTATATTCATCATAAAATATTTAATTTAATACTTGTTATATAAAAGAAAAAATTCTCCCAAATTTACTTTATTTCTCTAGATACGTTATGAAAAATAACGACAGGTTGCCAATGGCAACAAGTATTTGGTACATAAAGCGTCACTTACGATCGACCAAATAATGGAATTATAATATACTTACGAGGGAAGTTAGACGAAAAATATATTACAGGCATTAAAAATTGGGGATTTGCACATGAGGTTGGTTCGATCAATAGGACACTAAAAACAGTAATTTTCACGTGAGGTCATGCGAGGAACCAGAAATCCAACCTTATTAACAAGAGACGGACAGTCAATAATGTCATTTGTGTCATGAAGCCATGCTGAACATGCGATATGGATGGTTTACCTGCACTGTAAATATTGGTATACAAAATTATTCCTATAGCTTTGGCGAAATTGCACAAAATTGCGATGGCTCTGTAATTGATTATGGAAGATGGATTGCCAGTTTTTAGTATGGGACATATTTTACTAATTTTCCAGATATCAGGAAATTTGGACACATGGACACAGTAAGGACACAGGACACAGTTAAAAATGGACATAGTTATAAATGGTATATAGTGGAGTATAAAACTTATTACCAATTATTAGAATGTCAGTACATTTTAATAAGTCGAAAGCATCACTTATTTTATGTATAAAAACGTTTTTTTTTCCTTTAAATAAAGCATATTTCAATTGCTATATTAAATTAATACAATCAAAAATGTTTAATTTTTTCGTTTCACAAACATTACATTTAGCGAGTTGTTATAACTTCTCATCTTATGAACGTGTATTATACGTTATATAACAGTAAAAGAAACGATCTGATCAAAACGTTTTCACTTTTCACTTCCACTATTGGTTGGGAATGTGTGTAGAAGTAATGTATTTCATTGGTTTTATTTAAGTATAAAATTTTACAACCGAAATAGATTCGTAGAAAAACGTTTAAAAAACGTAATATTTTACCATCTATTTCACCTGTGGATTTAATATTCCCTTGCACTTAGTAAGTTGGAAACAGTCATTTTAATGATGTAAAAAATACGTTTGTTTTTCTTTAAATAAAACTTTAAATAATCGCCGTATTAAATATATGTAATAAAAAAGATAAACTTTTTCATTTCACAAACGTTATTTTAGGGAGTAATTAAAACTCCTTACATTATAAACGTGTTTTGTCATTTGTGAAAAAACGAATATACTAAAATGTTTTATTTTTGTATTTCCTTCTACCAGTGGTTAAAAATGCGTGTAGTAGTAACGTATTTTAAACGTCTTACTTTAACGTTGAAATTTTCAACCTCGTTTTCAACTAAATGCAACGTTGAAAATTTCAACGTAAAACGTTCAATCAACGACTATGCTGTTTTAAAAACGTTTATTAAACGTAGGCGTGTCCATTTGGAAGTAACTGAAATGCTTTAACAATTTATATTACCAAAATTTTTATAGCTTGGTAACGGTGATATTTCGAGAAGCTGTATAAAACCAAAATTGGTCATTGGGCTAAGCCGTATTGCGTGGTGAATATGCTAGTCACATTATCTATCGTGTGCTGGGTTTGAACCCCAGCTCCGACACTAGCAATCTCGGTGGGTATTGATGTATATCTGCGTTCTTCCAAATATTTAACCCCATTCCGGACAGTCTTGGCTTTGGATTTGGTGGTTGTCTGCTATATGCGGTGTGTTTATGTGTTATATAAACTAGCAATTTTGGTTTTCAGTGGAAAAAATTAATTTCTCCACCCTCAGAGTTTCCCAATTATAATACAAAATAGAACATCATATAACCCTTGTCAAACTATTTACATGATAGAAATAAGAAAGTCCCCTTTTATTACTTTTATTTTGGTACAATAATTTATAATCATCTACTTATTTATACATAAAGTTTAAATATTGTTGGTGCAATTAAGAAATCTCTGTCTAAGTTTTTAAATATGTATATATATTGTTGTGATTACAACTTTGCGGAAGTCTAAATCAGATTACTTTTCTTTATTACATTCTTTTCTATGCCATTCCATTTCATTCGATATCCTTTTAAAGTTAGCATTTACATAGAGAAACCTAAATCTTACTAGATATTTTATGTATCAAGTATAGTTGCAAACATTATTTTCATCAAATAAGTGCAATAGGAGTATTTTTGATTAGTAGACAAATATTTAAATAAAATTGCAATTATTAAAGTTCCATATGGTAATGACAAATGTCAAATGAACAAGAATCTGAGCACCTTTCAAGTATATTTTTATTTTATGATATCCACTATCTACAGTGTCCGCCAAAAAGTCTGCACCATAAGGGAAACTCCGTTATTGACTTATTGAAACATTTTATGTTTGATAATAGTTACGGTTCTCAAACGAAAAAAGAGCAGCACAGAGGATCTAGCAGGATAAGATGAGGTCAGTGGCCCCAGAGAGGTATTTTCAAAATAACTTATGTTATGTCATCAGTGAGTAATATAGATGCCATTGACACAAATTCAGCTTCCGATCTTCCTGCGTTCTTGAGATAATTGACCATATATAGGCTAGAGCGGATATTTTTGAAAATTATTTTATTCAAAAACTATTGCAGCTAAACTAATAAAACGAAAACTCTTTATTAGATAATACACTGTTTTATATTATATGTTTTTTGTAGAATTTTTCAACTATATTTACTATTTAAAAAAATTAAAAATAATTTTTTTTTTATTTTTCTCCATAGTTCACACAGAGGTACAATCACAGAAAAAACATATAATGTAGCTTACTATGTCTAGTATTATCAACAAACAGTGCATTCAGATAAGATGCAACACTTTAAAAAAATAATAAAAACTCGTTATGACCGTCATGGAGTTCTTACTACTTTATATCTCTCTTTAATATAAACTTGCTCATAAATGTATAAACAAGTAGTTATGTGTTTGTAATTTAAATAAATAACATAAATGCTCTGAATTAGTTATTATTTACGTTAAGAATGAGAAAGGCGTAGTATAGATAAAAATAAATTCCAAGAAAATATTATTTATTATGATACAAATTATTAATTATTTCAATATAATTAATTTTCGTCGCTGTCCTCATGAATAACTACGTGAACGTTTTCTGATGTAAATATATTAGATAAAACTTCTGCTGCACGTACTATGCGGGAAAAATATCAGACATGAGATAAGTAATATACGGCTGTGAACAGCATCTTACCGTTCTTATTTCATTGGGACAGTCGCAGAAATATCGGCGTATGCTTTAAATTGTCGTTCCATTAGGTATATAATCAATGTAAATGTGATAAGTTTTATTGTTGATGTGCTTTGACCTACTTCCAGTTTTAATATTTTGGGCGCGACTTTAACAAAAGTAATGTCATCTAATGTCCGCTTGATATCATTGAATTTATTTTGGTTCTATTTTTAGTCTATTCCCAGAATTTTTTAAAAATGTTATCAACATATCAGTATCATCTTACGTAATTACGACTGACCGACATTTATATTTCTATTATTAAGTTAATTTCAATAATTTACTGTCAAAAGAACAATTTGGACAACTAAAAAAAGTTCATTTTCTTTTCTAAAAGTTGTAATACTTTTTTAAATCAAGTGTACTTACAATCTCTATCAAACAAAATTAATAGTCCAGATTCTGGCGACGTTTATCTTTCACTTCTA
The DNA here is from genome assembly GCA_936432065.2 of Rutpela maculata. Taxonomy (NCBI): domain Eukaryota; kingdom Metazoa; phylum Arthropoda; class Insecta; order Coleoptera; family Cerambycidae; genus Rutpela; species Rutpela maculata. Next base: position 136,496,068 of record OW386287.2, on the reverse strand, counting down.
AGTACCCGTCAGGCATAAAGCTGGAAAGTGTCTTATTTGATGTAAAATTTTCGGCTGGGTACGAGTCCGGAGAGCGTATAAAAATGGGGAATGGCCTTAAACCCTTAATCCGCAAATTTCCCCTTCAGAAATCGTAAAAAAATAAATTTTTAAGATATAACTTGCGCTTTCTTCCACAAAAGATAAGCTAAAAATTCAGCTCACAGTGTATTTAATACAACAGTGTAATCAAAATACGTCTAATATTTATGGAAAAGCCGCGCCCAACATATTAAAACTGGAAGTAAGATCAAGGCATATCAACAGTAAAACTTACCACACTTACATTGATTATATACCTATTGGAACGATAATTCAAAGCGTACGCTAATATTGCTGCGACTGTCCCAATGAAATAAGAAAGGTAAGATGCTGTTCACATATAGCCGCAATCATATATTATTTCTCTCATGCCCGATATTTTTCTCGCATAGTACATGCAGCAGAAGTTTTATCTAACATATTTACATCGGAAAATATTCACGTAGTTATTCGTGAGGGCAGCAACGAAGATTAATTATATTGTAATAATTAATAATATGTATCATAATAAACATTATTTTCTTGGACTTTATTTTTATCTATACTGCACCTTTCTTATTCTTAATGTAAAGAATAACTGTAACTCAGAGCATTTGCTTTATTTATTTAAATTACAAACTCATAAATATTTGTTTATACATTTATGAGCAAGTTTATATTAAAAAGTAAGAACACCAGTCATAACCAGTTTTTATTTTTTTTCAAAGTGTTGCCCCATTTTATCTGAATGCACTTTTTGGTGATAATACTAGACATAGTAAGCTACATTATATATTTTTTCTGTGATTGTACCTCTGTGTAAACTATGAAAAAAAGTTTTAATTTTTAATTTTCTTAAATAATAAATATAGTTGAAAAATTCTACAAAAAATATATAATATAGAACAATGTATTATCTAACAAACAGTTTTCGTTCTATTAGTCTAGCTGCAATAGTTTTTGAATAAAATAATTTTCAAAAATACCTGCTTAACCTATATATGGTCAATTATCTCAAGAACGCGGGAAGATCGGAGGCTGAATTTGTGTCAGTGGTAACTTTATTACTCACCGATATCATAACACAAGTTATTTTGAAAATACCCCCCTGGGGCTGTAGAAGAACGCACTACCGGGCGTCAAAATGACGCGACACCAATTTATTTCTCAGGGGGCGCCAGTCGCGTATTACCCCGTTCTTCTACCTCCCAGGCGGGTTCGAGATAAGATGCACTTCGGTAGCCGAGTAATGGGACCAAGGCTGCACTACCACAGATCGGAAACTACGCTCTCTCTGGACCCGAATTCCCTCGTTAGGGGTTTAGGCACCTCTTAATTTCCTGAATTTTTGCATAAAAAAAATCCCAACCGAAGAATTTCTCTGCGGAGGGATTAGTTTTGGTACGCGAAAATCACGTTTTGGTCCATTAATAACGGAATATATTTCTCAAAAAACGCATAAAAAAATCCCTATCAAACCTTCGTAAGGCAACCAGAAGGTCGAACGTTAATGCGAATTAACTCGACACATCCGGTTTTCTATACGAAAGTTCCAGGGATTATAGACCGTCAACAGGCCTCAAGATCAATTAAGAAATATTAGTTCAAAGAATCCGTTTATTTAACAGAATTGGTTATACAAAATTCTCAAGAAAGAATCGTGCCTTCCCCAATCAAGGTAGTGACTTTCAGACCATACAAGCGAGAGCGCTCACGCTAACGATCGATTAGGTAGAAAAGATTCATACGTACCTTCTCAGAATCAAAATGTGAGCTTTTAGAATCATTTCAGACTCTGGGTAAATGAATAATTAAGGCTGACTGAAATTAACTTAAAAAAGTTTTACTAAATGAATTTAGTTTCGCTAGAGACTACTTAGCTTTAAAGTTCTTGTATCGTGGGGATTCACGTACTCAAACACATTCAGAGGACTTATTACTGCATAAGTTGAGTGGCGTTCGATCAGTCCACGACTTACTAACCCTTATCACAGTCGATTAATATTATCGATTTGGCAGCGTCTCACCTTCGAGCGACTTTTAGGCAAAATTGAATTTTTGGATTTTTATGCACAAGGCGTTTTCCTCTATAACTTTGTCATTTGAAAAGCCCTGTTATTGGCTTTTCTACCATCGCTTTGTCTGGACCACTCAACGCGCTCGACCAAATTGCGAGCCGCTGGGTCAATCCAAACTCTTTCTATGCGAGAAACCGGCCTTGTACATGTGCATTGATTTTTATCAATTTTTGCTTATCGGCACTACGCCGGCTTTGACAAAATCTTCTATTTTGCCTTTCGGATGCAGTGCATCGTTAAAATTTTATGCTCATACTTTAGAATTGGGCTTTCAATGACCGTACCTCAAAGGTCAATGTCTTTGGTTGAGGAATAAAAAATAAAAAATAATTTAAATTATATTTTCGTGGTACTTTTTAAACTGACTTTGTGGTACTTTTGAAAAATCCATTTTAAGACCAATTTTAGCGTACTTTTGAAAAATCGATTTTCGAGCCAAATTTCAAGGTACTTTTGAAAAACTAATCTGCGGGTGAAATTTTGGCGTACTTTTGAAAAATCGATTTTCAAGCCAAATTTCAAGGTACTTTTGAAAAGTTAATCTGCGGGTGAAATTTTGGCGTACTTTTGAAAAATCGATTTTCAAGCCAAATTTCAAGGTACTTTTGAAAAGTTAATCCGCGGGTGAAATTTTGGCGTACTTTTGAAAAATCGATTTTCAAGCCAAATTTCAAGGTACTTTTGAAAAGTTAATCCGCGGGTGGAATTTTGGCGTACTTTTGAAAAATCGATCTTCAAGCCAAATTTCAACGCAGTTTTGAAAAATTAGTCTGCAAGTGAAACTTTGGCGTACTTTCGATAAATCGATTCCTGGGCCAAATTTTGACGCCCTTCCAAAAATATTATTTTTCAAAGTCCAATTTATGGTACCTTTGAAAAAGTATATTATTCATAAATCTTTGTCGTTATATACTTCTACTCTGATATTCTGAACCAAAAACATTTTTCCTAAGTGAAAATTCGGTGTTTCTTCGAATTTTCACCTGGTCATTTCCAACGCCTTATAGAACCCAAAACGGTCTTTATGGACTGATCTGCGCCTCTGCAGACTCCCAAAAATGTCTTTAAATGAAATTTTTGCCTAAGTCGAATTTTGATTATGTCTTCAACTTAGGACGATTTTGGAGAGTTCTACAACAGGGCCACTGACCCTATCTTATCCTGCTAGACCCTTTGTGTTAGTCCTGGCGCTTAGGTCAGAATTTTTTTTTTTTCAATTCTCTCTAGAGTAGACTACCTTTATTTTTGAAGATATCAAAAAATGATATTTAAAGAAGTTGCTTTATAATGCGAAGTAATATCTCCAGATATCAAATTTGGTTATTCTATTTTAATAATAAAAATTTCCCACTTTTTTACGCATAATTCTTGAACTTTATTTTTAAATGTTGTTCTGTTATTAATAATTTTTTATATTCAATTGTTTCAACCTAGGTAATGATTTGAAATCCACTTTGAAGAACTTCTATCAGTACGGGAGATGTGGGAGAGTTGGGACAATTTTAAAATTTTTTATTTTTAAAAATTTTTAATAATTAAAAACAGGACCACTTCTTGCAAATATTCGTTAAAATTACATGGTAAATAGCGGTATGGAAAAATATTTTCTAGTGTCATGTATTTATCCCAAATCTCCTTCTCACAAAGGAGAGTTGGGACAAGGTAATTAAATCTTCACGAAGATATGGAAAAATATTTTATTATTGTAAAAAATAACAAACAACGAGAAAAAATAAAATTAATTCAAAAATCTGACAAATGTTCAGACGAAAAATAAAAATATATTGCAACAAACCATAAAAAAATTTTTGCTGACGCAAATCGCTAATATTGCAAAAATATTTACGTGGAAATTCGACCATATTTTTTGTAACGACAGGATTGTTCTTTTTTTTTTCTTGTAGCGTAACGGCATACCTAAAAACGATCCAAATAGTATAAGAAAATTAATTCATACATGGAATGGGGGAAACATAGGATTTGCCAACTCTCCTTTAAAATAACGTCCCAACTCTCCCTAACTGCTCATTAAAAGTGACCAGATTTATTTTTAGGTGGAAGTGAATCATGAAATGACCCTAACATTTAATAGCTAAAACGTCGGTCGTTACATGTAAAATAACTCTCCAGCAACACTTGCACCCACAAAGCAATGAATTAGATAATTTGAACAAAAAAAAGTTACTTTTCGGTACATAAAATAATTAAAATTACCTGAAATTTGAAGGACACAACACACGGGCGAAATACGGCTGTTTATTTACAAATATACATAACCCATATGACACACAACATCAAACTACTAACCAATCGGTATAAAAGTATAAAAGTCACTGTACCAACTCTCCCAAGGTACCAACTCGCCCACATCTCCCCTACTTTTTTGACCAAATAAATATCTAGAAGAAAATACTGAATTTATTGGCGCATAGTTCTCTGTTTTTTCCAGTGTTTTAATACAAATCGCTTAAAAACAGTTTCATTTAGCGAAAAAAGTACTGCTAAAAGTTCTTAAAAGTGGATTTTAATCCATTTCTTAGACCGAAAATATTAAATAGAGAGAATTATTAAGAAGAGAAAAATATTTAAAAATGTAATTCAGGAATTATACGCAAAAAAGTGGAAAATATTATTTTTTATAATAGAGCAACCAGATTAGACATTCAGAAAAATTAATTTTCCGACCTAAGCTCCAAGACTAACACAAATTTGTGTAGACACTTTTTCATTTGAGAGTGTTCACTAACTTTTATCAAGAATAACATTTTTCAGAAAGTCAATAACAACAGAGTGTCCCAATATGGTGCAGACTTTTTGGCGGGCACTGTATAAAGGACATATCGCAGAAAATCGAAATGTGTTACAACACTATATTCATGAATTTTAAAGTAAAAAATCAAACATAACGAAATCTAGTATCCATAAATGATGCATCATGTATAACCAAATAGCGTCTCTATCATATTTGTCATCTCCTTGCTCAGGATATCAATATGAAATTACTTTCAGCCACCTGAAAATAAATCTTATCTTTGGTGAGTATATTCGAATCGAAGCCCCCAACCATTCTAGCAGAAAATTGTTACCTACAAATCTCTAATAATACTCAGAGGAAGCATATGATGCTTGAGATTTAGAAAATACAAGGGTATTTCTGTAATATAAAATACTTAAATAGTTTCAAATTAAGGAATATAACATACGAAAATTGCTCGATATTGTTCTAATGCATTAGAAAATATACGAAATAACTGATATTTGTGAACGTTCGCCGGTAAAGAGCGCAGGTAGTCGGTATGGAATTATTAAGTCCATGAAATTCTTCATAAAATTCCGAACATTAAAAAATAGATCCTCCTATACTAAAAAAATGTGAATTTTTAAAGTTGAAATTTTGAAAAATGGTGTTTTAGGAAAATTAAAGTCAAAATGTAAAAAGAAATAAGAACACTCCTCGAGTATGAAGTTTTATAGATGTTTTAGTCTAGTCAGTAAGGACATTTAACATGTAATAATTAGAACAATATATAAATTTTGAGAAATGATTGGGTAAAATATAAAAACAATAAAACTCGTTTTTGCTGCTGCTTGCAAAATCCGGAACATTGTTAAAATTGCAAAAAAACGTAATTTTACAATAATTTGCAGAAAAAAAGTTCCAAAGGAACAGCAAAGTTGTAAAACTATTTGTTGTGGTATATTCCACAAATATTGAGATTTTCTGAAAATTTGGGAATGCGCAACATATACATTTTTCAAAAATTAATGTTTTTGTTAATAATTAAAGTCTAATAAAAGTCTCAATTATTGCCTCTAAGAACTTTGTAAATTTACCAAATTTTCTATTGCATGGAATATAATTTTACATATTTCAGCAGTGCAATCTTTGCATTGTTCACTTTGATTCGAAAATTATAAAAGTTTAAAAATTGGGTAGCAAATATTAGATACAAATTATTACATATTATATTAAGTTTGCCAACACTTATATGAAACGAAACCGTGCAAAATTAATAAAATTAGTGTTTTTGCACTTTTTGTACAGAACAAACAGGTTTTGTTTTACCATTTTATAAAATTTCGCCAGTTACGGAAACTGGTTTGTCAGAAATATAAGAAAATTAGTAAAATAAGGATTTTAATTATTTTTTATTATTACAAAATCTGTATCACCTCACTTCATTTGATCGTCCACTTTTGAGTCACCCTGTATATTAGAGTGTCCTTATTTTGCGACATTGGGCTTTTTTCGGACTCATCTCCAAAAGTGGTTCCGATTATTTAAAAAATGAACTATACAAAATTTCAACCCGATCGGATAACACTAACCCGTGCCCCAAGGCCATTAAAAGTCACTAAAATACGTAATTTTCACCTATTTTCAAAAGTATCTCGGTTAATCATATCGAAATTTTCTACATTTTTAATCGAATGATAATTTCATTTACTATAACTTCGTTTAGTAGCACATGCATGTTCTCGCTATTGACGTCTTAGCAGATGTTTTAGATCCCACGAATTATTCGAATTGGATTCTCAATAATACCTTACAATCGAAATTTTGTACACTACTGGCCATATAAATTTTCATAGTGTAATTTTGTCTTAAAAATTATTTGCTTATTTTCTACGTCGACGACCTCAAACTGATTTTCTCAAATTTCTGTTGCTTGAAATAAAAAAGTCTCTTTTCAGTTATCTACGTCAAATATAACTCTGAAGTAATACGCACAAAGACGCACACAAT